>JAGDQP010009314.1:0-18811 GCA_022664845.1 Lepisma saccharinum
ATGAGCTGCTCCCCTACGGCCAAACCCTTAACTCGGAACTATACTGTCAACAATTGGACCGTCTGAAGGCAGCAATCGCCCAGAAGCGCCCAGCTTTGGCCAATAGGAGAGGCATTGTGTTCCACCAGGACAACGCCAGGCCACACACATCGATAGTGACTCGCCAGAAGCTCCGGGAGCTTGGTTGGGAGGTTCTTATGCATCCACCTTATAGTCCGGACCTGGTACCGAGTGATTACCATCTGTTCCTGTCCATGGCGAACACGTTTGCTGGTGAAAAATTCGCTTCAAGAGAGGCTTGTGAACATCGACTGTCTCAATTTTTAGCCAATAGGGACAAGGGCTTCTATGAGAGAGGCATCATGATATTACCTACCAAATGGCAACACGTTATCGAACAAAACGGCGCATATCTGACCTAAATCGGATCATTCTAACTATGGTAAGTCAAGCCTTCAATGTCATGCAAAAATAATGGATTACTTTTTACTACACGATATATATATATATATATATATATATATATATATTTTAATACTACGAATAAATACTAACCTGCAACGATTTGGCGTTTTACTGGTTGCATAACACTTCAGGATTTGGGTAAAAAATAAAGAAAAACTTTCCAAAGACATACTTTTCTTAAATAATTTGTACTACAGTGTAAAAAGTAAAAAATAATTTTGCTTATACATGACTGAAAAGAAAAGCATGTGGCGCGCCAATTCAAGAAACTCGCACCATGTTTCTCCTTTTAGTCATGCATAGAAAAAAAATATTTTTTTACTATTTAGTACGAATTGTTTAAGAAAAGTTTGTTTAAAAGGGTTTTTTTCTATTATTATTTTGTTAAATATGTCACTATACAATAAACTGACTCACTAGACCTATGAATGAAGAGCTAAAAATAAAAAAAATCGACGCACGCGAAAGTTATACCAATCAACATGATGTGACGGAATGTGTTACAGTAATGAATACCACATTCTGTGAATTCCACTCATCTGAAATATAGTCTTAAGATTAAAGCCTGTCTACCTTCCCTAACACCAACCTGTATAGAATGAGTACGTATCGTGCTTATTCACACTTGGGAATCGCACAATAATTGTACCTATCACCTGTATGTACTTCTGATTTTCTATCATCGATATTTTTACAGGCGTGGTGATCTTTCATGGTTAGTGAATTGATTATCTGTTTTCGCCTCAAAATCACAGTAATAACCCGTTCGTTCTGTCACTAACAGTCGAAAGTATGTAATTTTTCTCCCTGCAGTTCGTCTTGTCATCCACCCACTCTAAACGGATGTCTACGTTGTCTGTTATTCCTATCTTCGAGGATCATATCGTAATGATTCCCGATTTCTTTTTAATCTTATTTACTGTGTTTGTCCTTGCTCTCATAATTAATTATATAGGACTTTATCAAACTGTAACAAAAGCAGTCACTGGGCATTGTTTGAATGAGTAAGAGAGAGAGAGAGAGAGAGAGAGAGAGAGCGAGACAGAAGATGACTAGATATTTAATAACGGCTCTCTTGTCTAATTCTGAGAAACCCAATTTCCGCTCTTTCAGATACCTAACTTCGTTATGCGGAAACAACTGCCAATAACTGAATGGAATTTGGCGCTTTATATCACATTAAATAAGTATGATCTTAACTCCTTTTTTCTCTCGTTAGGCCGGATACTACCCAAAACTCAATCATAGCAATATTGCAATATAAATAAGTACAAATCGAATTTGATCGCTTTCTCAAAGTGAAGGCTACATACAAAAAATAAATACCTTTACCAATTAAAAAATATTCGCCTTGCAAAAGAACTGTAACATCACATCTCCAACAGCCGTTGCATAAGAAACAATGTTTCCTTATATCAACCTCAGAGAACAGTTTGTAAATTCTCTCACTGGTTTACGGCATAGATGTAAATTTAGAGGCGACCTTACTCAGCCACAAACTCGCGATCGGACTTAAACCTCGAACTCACATGACCTCCCGATGTGACTTCAATCCCGAACTCGGGACGTAACTAATCGCGACCTCACGATGTAACTTTAACCTCTACCTCACTCAATCTCAACCTCGCGATGGGACTTTAATCTCGACCTCACGATGTAACTTTAATCTCGACCTCACTCAATCTCAACCTCGCGATGGGACTTTAATCACGACCTCGCGATGGGATTTTAATCTTGACATCGCGATGGGACTTTAATCTCGACCTCGCGATGGGACTTTAATCTCGATCTCGCGATGGGACTTTAATCTCGACCTCGCGATGAGACTTTAATCTCGACCTCGCGATGAGACTTTAATCTCGACCTCGCGATGGGACTTTAATCTCGACCTCGCGATGGCTCTTCAATCTCGACCTCGCGATGGCTCTTCAATCTCGACCTCACATGTTGAGTTCGAGGTTCGACCTCGCATGGTTCAACACTTCTGGTTTAGGGAGCACCCCCTTTAGCAAAATCTGATACGTTTCCCAAACTTGAAAACTACACAGTTTCATCTAGACATGTTAAAAACTAATATCTTTCTTCCTTCTTCGATCATGTTATAAACATTCAGTATATTTCAACAGTCTAAGAGTCAATCCTTACATGTAATTAATTATACAAGATTCCCCCTGCAAAAGAACTTTTTGAAGTGGACGGAATGTTCACAGCGACAGAGAAACCGTAATAACAGAGTAGTTTTGTTGACGTCTACAGAAATGCACTGAGATATGTTGCATGGAGACGGAAAATTACATGATTCGGTACAGGAGTTCTACCCTTTCCTTCTAACGTCAGAAAAGGTAGCATATGACACAAAGGAATATGATACATAGCTACCACATTATATACGTGTGTGCGTAAATGTACGCACACACATATAATTTGCACTCCATTTCTCTTAGTCGCTGTCACCAGCACGCACACACACACCGGCCTAACAGAAATTAATTACCCCGAGCAGCTTATAACTAGGGTGGACGCTGACACAAAGATGGAAGAATTGCTTCTATCTTACTGTAAACTAGCTGCGTACACCTAGCGTCAATTACACAGAGCTATCATTATAATACGTAAAATACTAATTTCTTACAAGTTTATATTTAACGTCTCACATAGTATAACTAAAGACAACACCTACTTACTGGTGAAATTGTATTTTTCGCGACGCACATAAATAATTGGAAACTTGGAATTCACCAATTAAGCCAATTAACATTCTAATTTTGCAATAAACAATGTGGTGCAAAGAATAACATTCAATAATATTTTACTATCATCTAATCCAGGGATCGGGAAACTTGCGACCAAAACGCTACTCTCCAAACAAGCAAAGATAGAATGAAAGATTTTTTTTTAATAAATCCAACTAGCTGGCCAGACAGTAAAGTTAACCTGACGCGAGCTACCGGTAGCTCTCGATCAACAGTTTGCCGACCTCTGATCTAATCAATACAATTTTGACGTAATTGCACGGGAAAATTAATTAGTGACACCGAAGTATACAGTTCCAAAAATTTAAGAAAAAAAAAATCCGATAGATGAAGAGCGCACCCCTTTACTTTCGACGATCCCTACCCACCTAACGTATGGTAAAACCTAAATGATTCGATAAAATCTGGCCCCAAAGAAAGTTTGTACTCCTTTGAGTGTTTAATTTCAAATAAACACCAAGATGTAAGAAAAACGTTCAATCAGGTAGACTGAAAAAAAAAAATATCCCTCATTACTGCAGCTATCGAGTAATTAGTATAGGCAAGCGTACATTTTCAGATCACTTTTCGTGCATTTGCGACTATTACGTGAACTTATTGTGCATGAATTGTGTATCAGCATATGTTGTGTACACGAGAAGTCCATATATTATGCACTAAAATCGTGGTAAAACTGGAACATATTGTGAACTTCTTTCGGGACATATTTATTGTACACTTCAAGTGTACTTTGATTTTCAGTGCATATAAAGTTCATTTTGGTGAAATTTTTGTGTTTTTTGTGCCAGGAGATTTTCAGTACATTGATCTAAGAACACAAGAAATCTTTGGAGAATAATATTTGTAGAAAACGGAAGAACATTTTTAATGTAATATATCAGCAACAGCTCGCGACCCTACGAGTCGCTAAATATATATTTTATTACGAGCTCTACCAATGATATAGCAACGCAAGATGTGGCAACATTCCACAACAGGAATGTATGAGCTGTTTTCTTATTGCTACTTAATGATGTTTCCAAGGTCACATCTATCTTCGCTCGTGAAGCCTCAATGGTACAACTAATCAAGACCGTATAAATGTATGTGAAACCTCCACATCATAAACTTTCATATGACGCCTTATATGTGTGAAGATGGAGGATGTGTTTATAGAGAATATAGCCTCAAACAACAGGAACTATTTTTTCGCATATTCTGGTATTTTTTTAACTCCCGGGTCCTCAATGTTTCCAATGATCGTGATTGTATATATTTATGTGGGATAGAGGACGTGGTTTTCCAGAAAATAGTCGAAAAAACACAGACATTCGGGAAGCTTATTATTTTAATGTTATGGCTTGTGTTGGTGAAATTACTTTTCTAATGCGTGTGGGTTCACTTGTTTCTGATTACAATAGAACGTCGATTATCCTAACTAATTGCGACCAGCTATAGTTCGGATAACCGAACTTAGAAACCACTGAGTGCATATAATTTAAAGAGTTCCCTAAGATAATGTTACAATTACACTGCAGTATTCTATTAGTACATACAAAATACAATACTTAATAGAAATGACATTATTTCGCTGATTTTTCGTTGTTTGAAAACGCAGACCATCGTTTTCTAGCGTCGAGATATCTAATTCCATTAAGCAGAACAAGGAAATAGAGCAGCATTTAGGTTGTTGTTCATACCACATCATCACCGTTTCCAAGACAGCAATCCCTTCTGCATGCGTTGGGACCTTATTATTGCCACCATCAGCTCCATCTTCGCCCGTTTCAGTATCCGTAGCATACGACGTTTCCTGGACACATTTTATTATTTCATCTTCATCTAAAGTTTGAAGGTCTGGTCAGCATCCCTTTGCAGCCACTCATGTGCATCTGCTTCATCAAAGTCTTAATATTTTAAGATTGACTGGAACAAGTCTGTAAATTCATAAATTTGCTGCTCCTCGAAGCTATTCCTCTCACTTAAAGCTAGCATATACACTAAAAATCGAAGTACATATGAAGTTCACACTATGTTCCGAAAAAAGTTCACAATATGTTCCAGTTTTACCACGTTTTTAGTGCAAAATATATGAACTTTTCGTGAAATTAATATGAACTAAGCCACATTTTAGTCCATAATATATACACTTCTGGTGTACTGACACACTATTTATACACAGAAAGTTAGCAAATGTACTAACTTATCGCAAAACGAAGTGTAAATAAAGTGAACTACAACAAATATGAACTCAATGTGTACAAACTGTGCACCGTGCGCCTGAAACTAATGAAAACACACACTGAGCACACTAAAAACTCACATTTAGAGGTAGGTTCACATAAAATTCACAAGCGTTCACAAAGTTAATTTTTTGTGTGAAGATTTTGTGTGCTTTTTGTCCAGCAGATTTTTGAGTAGCAACAGTCCTTGATGTTTAGCTTTCTAGTAGCAACAACATCCTCTTAGTCGTTGTCTGTTAGTAGTAAGCGCTGTAGAACTTGCTTCTTACAAAGTCTTTTGAGTTTGTGGACTTCTTTTCCAAATTGTTGCTTGGCTGTATACACACAGAAAAATGATCCACAAGATGTATGTTAATTGAGGTGTTAGGGGGCTCTAAGTTTGCTTCATGTTGCTTCTCTTTTGTTAACATGGGATGTTTTATGGCGTCTCTGATTGACTGATTGTTCCGGCCAATGGGGAGGCTGCTTGATCGGGCGTCTCTGATTGGCTGCTTGCTTCGGCCAATGAGGGAGCAGGTAGATTATTGGGCATGTATTTATATGTGTGTAATTTTTTGTACAGACTCAGTGTATGTCTAATGAGGATCTTTGCTAGAAGGTCGAAACGTTACGTGTATTTTATTTTTTACGTATAATATAGTCTTGTTCAGCAGTTCAGTGTTCTTTAAACAGGTCCAGTTAAGGGTTTTCTGGTACCACCAACAAAATATCAGGTACTACGAACTGTGCAAGAGCTAACTTGTATGGTACATGCAACGAAACACAAATGGTAAAAAGGGTTCTGGTTAACGCAATTAAACCTAGAGTAGCAGATAATGAACAATATAGTACCAAGAACTGAACGATGTTTGGTTGAACTCCAACATGTTTCATGCAACCTGTTACTATGTATTATGCAACCTGTTACTAAACATTAACAGTAACATTCGCCAAATGCGCAATGAAGGGAACGTAACTGGGCGGTTATAGTTGCTGCAGCCATACAACCAATGGAAAGTATATTCACTGAATGTCTTGGAAATTGGCAGCCAGTTTGTATGAGAAATGTCGTCGAGCCAAACAGGAAAAAAAAAACGTCAGTATGACACTTTTTGAGGTGTCTCACTTCTGTAAAATCACGAATCAGTCTTCTTCGTAGCTCTAACACAGGATCAATTAATAAAATTTCCACGTTTCGAATAATTAAAGTCTACATAAATGTCTTTACTCCACAAACTGTTTCCGTAGCATAAAAGGACTAATAAAATGTCCTACGTTCAACAAAAGAAACGGTGCAACAGGGGTAGAGTGTTCTACAACAAGGTGAACATGCAAATCTGAAGGATGTGAGTTCGAACCCCACTCCAGATCTCTCTTTTTCGCTAGTCAATACTGTTTTACTAGATACAGCCAGTAACAGGCACTGTAACGTCTGGTACACTGCTTACTGAACGTATTGTTCCGTTCACTAAATACCTTTAACTAAATATGTTCAGTGTCCGTAGCCGAACGTTCGGCAGGTTCATCTGGAACTATACGTTTGACTGCCTGCAACTGAACGTTCCGTGACTTTTTTCTGTGTGTAGGAAACCCACAACGTGGAATTTTGACTTACGAACAAGGTAAGAAAGGTTTGATTTACATGTCATGGTAGTTTTCATCTCCAATAAAACAAATGAGGCGAAACCTAGTTGTGTACTGTGCACATGTACTATCGCCAAGACCTTTAAAACGGCAGCTCAAACACCTTCGTTCTCCTAGTAGATCCTGAGCAGAAATTTATCAACGGACGGACGATAGACATGATATAGCCTATACAATTTTGAACTGGTTTTGCCGAATTTTTGAGTTCAATGCTGTCGGCGGACTGGCGGATGGACGAACAGACCAGATTTATAGTTTTGAACTCTATGCTGTTTTGACAGAAATTATCTTTGCGGCTTTGACTCGTCTCGTCGAGACCTATCCAAAGACAATTCAAACTCTTTCGTTCCTGAGTTGAAAGTTTTCCTGAGACAGACAGACGGACCGACATAGCGGTCATATAAGGCTTCACAACTTTAGTTGCTGAAGCCTAAAGCGAATTTTGGTATTTGTTTTTTTCTTAACGAAAAAACAACACTGAACTGTTTCAGTCTTCCGTACAAGAGTGTACATTGGAGTATGGGTGAGTTTTGATCTAACTTGAGAAATCCAGTTATCGCCAGCGCCATAATCGACACTCAAGTGTTCATTCAAATGACACGAAAATTCTCACTGTTGGCCCAACCTAGTGGCGCGTGAGCTGAAAGCACCGAAAAACTCACCTAACAATTGACATTTTTTTTGTCTGAAAAAGTTAGCCGAATTCAGCACACACAAACTTTCCACAGAACTAACTCTCGCAGTCTTCTATAGACATGAAAATTGCACACGCATGCCAGTTTATTTCTGTACCTAAGTTATCATTAAGCAATAGTCTATGGTTTATGGGTCTGCGTAAACGTCTACATATTTACGCTACAGTTCCTCTATAACTTTCTTATTCTTCTCTATGATCATGTCTGAACGGCGAAAGCTAGCCAGCCACTTTTTGTGTAAAATAATTATGTTTCTCCTACAATATCTCGTACACTTAAGTAACCTCTGTTGCTACCTTATTTTCTCTCTCACACACACATTATATATATATATATCTTTTGCTCCCCCTAAACTTGGTGCGGCCTCTCTAAGGCTTTACGCTAGCTACGGACCTGAGTATAGGTACTGGCGCCCTCCTACTGAGGAAACAAAATAGTATACTCGATAATACCTTACATTTACCCCCCCCCCCCCCCGTTTATTTATATACACGTGTATATATATATATATATAAAGAGAAACTAATTGCTAGTTAGCTCGGTCATCATGGATGCCTAGCATAGAGAGTGTCACTGTGCGTGCTTCAGGACCTAATGTCTAGATAGGCTAAGTAGGCTGGAGCCTAGGGCGACAAATTTTACTTTTTATAAATATTTTTACTATTATTGAAAACAAAGTATCAATAATGTTTAATTTTTTTAACGACATCAAGTTCTCATTTTTTAATAATATTTTCATCCATGTTATAATAAGATTATATTTTCCAGGAGTTGAGTATAGAACAGGTTGTAGATTTGTAGTATAGTATAGACTTCAATGTGTAAGACCAACCTATTTTCTTTAAGGATAATTCTTCCACCTTGCGTTTTTGCTCTCACTTTAATCTGTCTATTTTACTTTAAAAATCTTCCATTTTCTTTGGTACCTTTCAATTTTACTTAGTTATCAACCGTTCCTTTCAATTACTTTGTGGTAAAGTGAAACTCTTCATCTATTTTACTACGTTATTCCGTTAGAGATTCTTTTCCTAAATTCTTGAATGGCATAATTTAGTGTTCATGCTTTCGAGGTACAGTTTTTTTTATATTCATAGGATTGAGAAAGTTTCAATATATCAATTCTGCTTCTGCTTTCAGTAAATAGCTTAATTTTACTTTGATCGAATCCAGGATTTCAACTGCTGAGGAATTGTAAACCCCCAGTCGCGGCAGCAATGCACCTGAATGTATTCATTTTACATTACGTGAATGCATTACTGTCGGGGGTTACGATTGTTCAGTAGACCGCTCAGCAGACGATTGCTCAGATCCCGGACTCGGCCTTTATACTGTCTCTTAGCCAGAAACCAGGATTATTTTCATACTGGTTTGTGAACTGAATTTTCCTGTCTGGCCACAGTGTATAGCCTGAACTTGTTGTACTTCCGCAGGACAAGGACGGGAGCTGTTTTGGTCAATGAATAACGTCGAAAAGGAGATTAAACTTGTGATATTCTCCCGTTCAACTTAAATAATTGACCAAAACCAGAGGTAATAAGAAAAGTACCTCTTAAAATTGTTTAACACCAGGCTCTTTGACATCTCGAAGCACCGTGGAAAATTAACCAGGACAAATCTGAAGATTTAAGGTAACTTATGGACTTTTTAAAGTTGAAAGAGATGGTGTTTGTGATTTTCTTCAGATAGTTGGATTTTGTTCACGATAGTTAGCCATTCAAATTTTGTCTTTCCAGAATAATGTTAATGGCAGTGTTGTTAAATTGACAGACTTTTATATTGAAACTCAGTAATTGTGTAGTCATACTGCTTACGTACCACAGAAAGGGCTATGTTGGTCCTCCCATTATTAATGAACGTCATGCATGCGTAGGTACATTCATGGATGTCTTTATAACTGTGAAAGGAATCCATTGAACATAAACCTGTTGTAGCAAGAATTGAGACAGCTTGTCCACCACTGGGTCACATTTAGAACACAAGGAGTACTTGCGTGAAAAAATAAAGATTTTATCAAAAAATTATCTTTATTGCTGGATGACTTGCACTAACCAACCAAAATTAACCTAAGTTCGCGAGCAGTTCTCTCAAAAGAGCTGTTTACGTTCTTATACTTAGAATGCGGGCCAGCGTTCTAGAACCGTCCCAAGTGTAACATTTAGAATGCTATGGATATTATGACAATATGGCCTTGTATCCATCTTGAATGAAGAAAAACAAAGCTTTCTGACAAGGCTGAATCCTTTAGTAAAAAATAAAATAAATAACTTCAAACGCTACGGTTTCGGAACGAGACTAGTGACCCCTGATTGGTATGAAGGAAAGACGATCTTCTTTCTTTATTGATTAAGCATTATTTTCTATATTGTTGTAGAGTGTAGTCTGAGGAAGGAAGTGGTATATTTCCGAAACCGTTACGTTTGAAGTTATTTTTGTTACTAAAGAATTCAGCCCTGTCAGAAAGCTTTGTTTTTCTTTAAGAATTCTAATATTTTCTAGAATTCTTGAAGTACAAGGAATTCAAGTAAGTACAGGGCCAAAGTGTTACTAAATGCCATTCCTTACATCATATGAGTAAGTTTAATGTATTATTTCTAAAGCAATAGGAGTGGGCAACACTCCTCTTAGAGGCATCCGTAGGCTGACCTCTTTTTCTTAAGGGGAAAGGGGCGACAAATTTTAGGTCAGCCTATGGGCGGCAAGGAAGTAAATTCGGTCCTGGCTTGCTTGCAGCAATACAATTAGCAAGTTAATTGTGTACAGAAAAACAACGACATTTATAACGTATAAATACAGTACATGAATTGTGTTTATATGCAACTTGACGCTACTGAGAACAAAACCATTTACGCAGGGATTTGTTCAGATTGCGATGTAGTCAGTTTTCTGAACGTCATAGTTTCAAAGGCAAAGCTATAAAGTGCATTTCTTACACTTTGTGTTGGGCAATTATGTTGGTGTTTTACACATTATGTTGGGCAGTGAAATACGTACGTGTGTCTGAAATTATTGTGTGTTTTCGTTTTGTGTTATTCTCACGTGCAACTCGATGCCGTGCAAGCAGTTGCACGGAAAATAAACAGGTCGCAGCATTGTAAATCATTATTAATTAACATGACTGAAATGCAGAAACACGAAAAGATAAATTAACTGAAGAGGCTTTTGTAATTAACTATAATCAACTGTAAATGATTTGTAATTACTGTCCTATTTCTATTATTGTAATCAATGCTGTTATACGGTATGTAAGCACGAGGTTCTCGCATCTGTATAGTATAATAGGACTTACCAAATCTGATTTGGGAGATTGAGCTGCCTCCTGTTATATGTATGCTAAGCTTAGAAGAAAAATATATCGTAAAGCAGCCTTTATTTCCTTTGGAACACACATTCCTTGCGGGGCTGAAAAGAATTACCAGATCAAGTTTTTGACTTGGTCTGACACGGTAACCGGAGGGCAAAGAAGAGTATTTAATTATTTCCTTCCGTTTGAACAGTGCTTCTTTCAGGGATGAAAGGAACCGGAATTAATATTATTACCCCAGAGCATGAAAAATACGATGCCGAGAATTTAAGGGTGACGAAGGTTCCCAGACCATTAGGGATCGAGTTGCCGGGGAAGCTAAGTTAGGGTCACCAAAAGTACCCGGTTTCAGCTCTGATTTCTTGTCTATCGGGGCATAATCAGTAAGCCAACCGGAACATATCTACGAATGTAAAATTTATTTGTTTCCAGCTTGGATCCGTTGCAGTTCAGGATAAACAATATCTACAAAACAGGTTCTACCGACGTTTCTCAGTTGAATTTCTAAGGCCTTTAGGCAACTATGGATCAGGCTGGGTGGATGATGATGATGGGAATAATGGTAGAATGAAGTATGTGGGAGCAAACGGGAGAACCGGACAAAACCCACGCACATGGTGTTCGTCCGTCACAGAGACCACATGCGTTGAGTAGTGATCGTACCAAGCATCTCACGCACCAGAGTTGAGCGCTCTACCGCGGCCCTCTATCGACGTATCATTAAAAGTAGAACGATTAAAAAACTGCATGAATTAACGTACTTTATATCAAATTACTACGTGAGTTTCAAAACCCTACACTCGAAGAATCTACGAAGACGAAAGCATATCAGACAGACTCCAGTGAAATTGGCTCCTTTACATTCAAATTGGCCTTCGCGTAAATTCAATAATAATTCTACTACAGTGGTACACAACCAAAAAGTACAATGACTGCACTGTGCTAATATTATATTTGAATCAACGGTAAAATCCGCGGTACCCAAAGAATTTTCCAAACTAATTTTTCGATATTACCGTATTTATTCGCGTGGTAGTTCACTTTTTGTATAGAACTTCTAATGCGAAAATCCCAATGCGACTATTATGCGAAGAAATCTGATAGCCCAGTGATTTGCAGATCGTGTATGGTTCACGAAAAAGTCGTCTTGACAACTACCACAAAAAAGTTCACACACTTTCATCCAACAATGAAAGAACAAAGTCTCGGGGATGAGGAATATGGTGGGTGTGCGTTCGTGTGGTTTGTTTTGCTACTTCCCCGGTATGCATGATTCATCCCAACGAAATATTATTTCGCACGTGTTGCTTGGCCTCTCACAAGCGATTTCGAAGACATCAGATAACTAGACTGAGACTGATGTGGGGAAATTATCTCGGCCACATTTTCTGCTTCAAAACTACGATGTGACTATTATGCGAAGGCAACTCATACGCGAGTTAATACGGTATTGTCTGCTGGAATATATGAAAAGAATTTTCTATATATATAAATTGAGAGCAGGCCTTGTGATGGTAGTGATCTAGTTTACTTTAGTCTACAAACCATAAAATCGCAGGTTTTAATCACGAAGCAACTTGTTGGCAACATGAAGACCACATAGCGATCATTCAAACTCATACGATACAACTAAAATTCAAATAAGTGGCGTTGGATCTCATGGTCGAAATTGGCACTATTCACAAGTATCGGATACAGAACTCGCTTGAAATAGAAAGCCATTTGGGCACACGAGAACCGAAAACAAAAACAACAGAATATTAATGAAATTTAAGTTTATTGTTTTCAAGAAACACAGTATCTGGTTGGTTACACTGCTGATGGTAGAGCCTGACAATTCTCCTTGCCATAAAAGCAAAATTCCTCTCTCTCTCTCTCTCTAAGCTGGAAGGTGCTGACGTGTAAATAACTGTTGCGCTCTCCTCCTCCTCCAGCATGGTCCCACCTTACCACTCTACAACAGCACCCATCCCAGCGTCATTCCATGACACTTTTATCCCCCTTCCCTAAACGTCTACACACTTTTTTTTAGAGCGCCGTTCACAGTTAGCTAGTCTTTTGTCTCTGGGCGCTAGCGCATGCCCAAATACGCGTTTTCTGCTCAAACAAACAAAAGACTTGACTCCTAGTGTATAAAAAGGAGGTGAGATGAAAAGGCTTAAACAAAAAATGACAAGCATCGTGAAATGGGTGGGAAAAATGCTTTGACAATTTGCACGTCTAACACGAATAATTGCAAACAAAAGAGTGACAAAATGAAATACCAGAATTTCTCTCTCTCTTTCTTTCCCTCCCTCTCTCCAGCCCATTCTCTTATACTCTCATACACGCAGAAATAAAACATGAATATTTCCGTCTAAAAAAGGTCATCCAAACCATAAAAACGTAATTGGTTCGAAACCTTCTAACCAATTATATATCCGTTAAAACAAGATGAAAGGGAATCATGAGAAGCTTTTAGGCGTGCAGAATTTTTCCCAAGTGTTTCCCGCAAAATGATAGCAAGATATCTAATTTGCGATATAAGCCAAATCTCTGATAGCATATAAGCTGAAGCAATTTAATTAATTTTGCCACGTAAAACGAAGTCAGAGTTTAAGAAACATAGCCTTAAAATGTTTTGAAAAACAAGTGAATTACCATGAGTATCGTAAAATACTCCCACCGTATTTTGTTAAAAAATAAGTTATATTTTAAATAAGTTTGTTTGTTCACGTGATCGAAAACTATACTCTGAACTAGAAAATACTTTTTTCACAATTCCTAACAAGTTCTGTATATAAGACGTAGATATTCAAAATCTCTACTCCATGTCGCTGACAAGAGAATTTAATCCAATTAAAAACTCAGATCAATGTCCACAGGGTACTAAGGATTTGTTGAATATTCAAGGACGGGACACCTTTGACCGTATCCGATACATTGAGGGTTTACCTAGTGTGTAAATACGAAACCAGAATTTGTGCATAGACGGCGTTAGCTGTCACTGTGGTTACCGTCAAAACTGCGTCCTTGGCGCCACTTGCTTGTTTTGACTCCTGATAACGATTTACAACTCACAACCAGACAAGTTTCATGTCATAGTGTAGTGTTTAATAGCGTTGAACATGGCGCAGTTTGTACCTACAAACTACGATGTGTGGACTGTGGACAGCACTGATTTTACCATTTGAAGAAAACTGCTGCAGAATCGCATCGCATGTTTGTCGAAGCTTACGGTGATCATGTTCTTGGTAAGTCACAGTGCTATGCGTGGTTTACAAAATTTAAAAGTGGCGATTTTGACGTGAGAAACGAAGAACGTGGAAGACCACGAAAAAGTTTGCAGACAGCGAATTGCAAGCTTTGTTGGATGAGGATCACGCTCAAACGCAACAACAACTCGCGGATCAATTAAATGTAACACGAGAAGCAATTTCCATACGTTTAAAAGCCATGGGCAACATTCAGAAGGTGGGAAAATGGGTTCCACATGCATTGACTGAACCACAGTAGGAAAACCGAAAATCCACTTGCGAAATTCTGCTCGCCAGGTACAAAACGAAATAATTTCTCCATCGAATTGTGACTGGTGACGAAAAGTAGATCTATTTCGAGAATCCTAAGCGTAAAAGATCATGGGTAACTCCAGCAGAACCGGCGACATCGACTGCAAGACCAAATCGCTATGGACGGAAGACAATGCTTTGTGTTTGGTGGGATCAGAAGGGAGTGATCTATTATGGTTGAAACCTGGCGAAACCGTTAATACCCAACATTACCGACAACAAATGATCGATTTGCATCAAGCTTTGCGTGAAAAACGACCAGAATATGACCAAAGACAACATAAAGTGATTGTGCTTCACGATAACGAATCCTCCCACACAGCAAAACCGCTCAAGGAAACGACTGTGACGTTTGACTGGGAAATCCTTGCGCATGCGGCTTACTCACCAGACTTGGCCGCCTTCCGATTTTCACTTATTTGCATCCATGGGACACGCACTTGCTGACCAGTGCTTCACATCTTACGAAAATGGTTTGATGACTGGTTTGCAGCACAAGAGGCACTGTTCTGGCATCCACACATTGCCGGAACGATGGCAGAAATGTATCGCTAGCAATGACCAATACTTCGAATAAAATAGTTCTTAGCATTGTCATCCAATCAGTGTCCTTTCTGTACATAAATTCCGGTTTCATATTTACGCACCTGGTACTGTACTGGTTTTAAATTAATTTCGTCTTACTCGTTCCATGAAGTGAGTTAAGCTCTGCAAAAGCTGTCTTTAGGGAACTGAGAAGTCAATTACAGCATTCCAAAGTTCCGACTTTCCGAACACCCGTAGCTGCGTAGCCCGTGAACTTCCTTTGGAAGAAATGCGACGAAAGGAAAAGTCTTTGGAGTCGTTCAAGATATCAGAATCAAACTGGCTGTAAACATTCGAATATGCTAATATATACCTATCGAACACGAATCTCTCATATGTGACCGAGCCCGTCGCAACTGTTAAAAACGGGTTTTCTCGGCAGACACTCTTCCTAAGTGATGGAGAAGATAGCAGTCAAGACCGAATCCTTAGATATCACTCAATTCACGAAACTGAAAAATAGGTTACGATTAACATCAGCAGGTCACGAGTCTTTATTACTCGAAAGCCACATATCAGTGTTTTTTGCAATTACAAACAGCTAATCTTCAGAGGTAAAAGTACGAGATAATGTTTTTAATTCTTGTATATGGACTATGTTGGAGATAATGGTCTGGTTGCTGAAGGTTAAACAGCACGTCATTTACCGTATAATTAAGAAACAACACATTTTATTTATTAATTGTAAACAGACTACGTAAAGTACGAAAAGGTTAATAATAATATGTGAAGCGAATGTTCGAAGAGGTTGAAATATCACAGATCATTCATACTACAAAGGAAAGACATATAATGGAAGAAAGAGAGAAGACTGAAATTATTCAAAGAGAAGTCTAAATGAAAAGACACAAGTAAATAAAGTATCTCAGTGAAACTTACAATTATAACACATTTTCTGTATATATTACAGACAATTAATTAACACTGTTCAACACTATTATCCCATTTGCGTTATCCTCGCTGTTACCAGAGGTTCAATGGTGTTCTTGCAGTCACGTGTGTACAGCCTGTGACGTCAAATGAGAGAGTACTTCGCCTATCCCTATGATGGTCACAGCGACTGGTCTGTATGATGGTCACTGTGGGTGTTCAAGTACAAGTAACGGTTACCCCTTGTTCTTTCTTCTCGTGTGGAAGCAGCCAATTTGTTAGTTCCTGTTTAGATACTGACAAGTACCTAAGCTTCTCTACGTTATCCCCTCTTCCACTGATGAAAACACAAACTATGAGAAAAAACAAACGTGTGCAACCGCATAAGTTACATCCCGTTTCTCCAAATAAAATGAAGACGATTCGCGATAAGCAACTTAAAGAAGATCTCACATGCACGCGTACCAATGGCAAAGGCGATCCTTCGTCGCTTCAAGGTACTTCGGAGAGCGTTGAAGAAATAACTTCACAAACCCATGGTGTTATTTCCAGTTGTATCGCTCGTACCACTGGTAAGACCTTTCCTGACAGAAAGAAATTGAACTTATCGGGTGATGCTTCTGATTGCTGTGTGTCTTGTGGACAAAATTATTACGAAAGAAGTACTACGAATACAGGTGATTGGATTCAGTGTGTTTTGTGTAATCTGTGGGCACATGAAACGTGCGAACAGTCGTAGGGTGTGCTGGCCGAAACAAAATATTTTTGCGGCAAGTGTTTTGATGTGGAATAGGGTCCAGGCTACAGACTGTGGTATTAAAAAAAAAGTGAAATGTAAAATTTTGTGTCTAGCTAAAACGGAGCTTATATATACGAAATAAATAGTGCGAGGTGATTCTAAAAAGAAACTCGGAATGTTAATGTTACACTTTAATTTACGAACATACATTTAGCTCTATCCTTAGGATTTTCATGGAAGTTTTCACGTAGGATGCACTACTAACAGAACTGCTTTTCAGCTTGCACCTGCACAACTCATGTTTTTTATGTACCCACTTAACATAGCTTCAAATATTCGACTACAAATATCATTGTATTGTCCATATATTAAATATTATGCACTGTTGACTAACATACATGTAATTATTTAGACTTTTTTTTTTACCAAATTGTATTCTTCTTTTAATGGTCATCATAGGCGACGGGTGTGGCCATCATTTGATGGTCTTTTTGAGGACTTACACATTTCCCCTCTGTTCTCCATAAGTACTACAGTATAGTTCATTATTTTCCTTTTAATGGTAAGTGGATAGACCAATGTTTGAAACCCACCTTGCATGATTCTTTTCTCTTTAGATATTTTGAAGTTGTAAGGAAAAGTTGTTAGGGGTGGCCATCATCGGTCACCTTACTCTATGTGATGAAAAATACTAGGCGTAGTTTCCATAATTGATAGAGAAGTTCTTCCGAGAAACACGACTTAGCAGATACGAAGAAAAAGGAGTACATACGAAGAAGATTGGGTTCGAAAATATTTTCGAGGTTATAACGGAACGCTATAGGGACGCTTTTCTGGTGCAGATACAAATAATTGAATTGAAGAATTAAACTATTTTTTGTCTTATATTCACTCACACTGAAACACTCTTTCAGTACATATGCACACGTGTTGGTCGGTGCTGTATAATAGGACTATTGTGTATGTTAGCGGGACTGGGATCACACGTACGGCCGCCTCTGTCGGATATTTTCATGTCTCCCTGCATCTACGCAATATATTTTCGTTATCATCTATACATTTCACCAAGTCGTAACTATGAAGGAAGGGCAAGGCTGCTAGTGCCAGTGTCACGTAAATTATCACTATTGTACTGTGAGTAACCGGAAACCTTCGAAATGTGGAAGCAAGTGATTTGTACTTCCCTACGTGTATTCGCCACAGCCAGATTCGGCCACCTTGGTATCGGGTTCCCGCGATTCGTGTTTCGCGTATAAGAAGGTTGATATACAGATTAAGCACAGCTACCGAAATAAACAAAGATATATTAAAAAAATAAATACTGGACAGCAAGATGTAAGAAATAATATTAACATATGTTATCTGTATCCTTCTAACCTTATTTTGCTAACAATATATTGCTGAATTTTAAAATTTTGTCTTTGTGGCAGCTTGCATGCCCCTAACTTACTTTAGTTTGGAGAAAGGATGTCAACGGAGATAAAGGAAGTGTGGGGATGTAGGTGATTTCAGTTTACCGCCCGAGCAGGTGCTCAGACCCCTGACGGATCGTAGTAAGGCTAGATAATGAGAATCAAACAGGCTGAAGACGAACTCCAGTAGCAGAAACGAATATAATGAATACATTTTGAAAGAAGAGATTGATTGATTGTTCTTCTGTATTTATTCGTATGGTTAATCCCAAAAAACGTTTGATACGCGAATGGTGTTTCTTTAAGTTCGTAACACAATCTGTTCCTTTTCGAGACTATCGAAGTTACAAAACTTGTGACGGACCTAGATTTTCCAATAACGTCAATTATTGTACGCGTACCTATAAGATAACAATTAAACAATTCCACGATCAGAGAAAGAATTTAATTGAACTGATTTATGACCTTCAGAAATCTATGCCTCAGGTCGGGACTGGGTTGGAAAAAAGCATGCGGGAAATATCTGGTGTAGTAAAAAGTAATCCATTATTTTTGCATCACATTGAAGGCTTGACTTACCATAGTTAGAATGATCCGA
>JAGDQP010009314.1:19211-59696 GCA_022664845.1 Lepisma saccharinum
CACCAGCAAACGTGTTCGCCATGGACAGGAACAGATGGTAATCACTCGGTGCCAGGTCCGGACTATAAGGTGGATGCATAAGAACCTCCCAACCAAGCTCCCGGAGCTTCTGGCGAGTCACTATCGATGTGTGTGGCCTGGCGTTGTCCTGGTGGAACACAATGCCTCTCCTATTGGCCAAAGCTGGGCGCTTCTGGGCGATTGCTGCCTTCAGACGGTCCAATTGTTGACAGTATAGTTCCGAGTTAAGGGTTTGGCCGTAGGGGAGCAGCTCATAGTAGATAATTCCCTGCCAATCCCACCAAACACACAGCAAAACCTTCCTGACCGTCAATCCTGGCTTGGGCACCGTTTGCGCCGGCGCACCGCGCTTCGACCACGACCGTTTTCGCGTGACGTTGTCGTAAGTGATCCACTTTTCATCACCAGTCACCAACCGTTTCAGAAATGGGTCGCTTTTGTTGCGATTCAGCAGCGATTCGCAGATGGAAATTCGGTCCATGAGGTTTTTTTGCGTTAACTCGTGTGGCACCCATACATCAAGCTTCTTTGTGTATCTAGCCTTATGCAAATGGTTCCACACGGTTTTTTGTGCAATGTTTAGCTCTTGGGCAATCGAAACAGTGCTTACATGACGGTCGGACGCGACAATGTCCATGATTTTATCGACATTTTCGACACTTGGCCTTCCAGTGCGTGGTACACCTTTGACGTCAAAATTACCGGAACGGAATCGACGAAACCAAAATTGGGCGTGATTGGCTGTTACAGTATCAGTACCATAAACACTATTCACATTTGCAGCCGCCTGGCTTGCGTTTTCGCCCTTATCGAAGAAAAACTGTAAATTATAGCGTATTTTCTCTGTGCTAGTGTCCATTTTGACGCGCGCTCACACAACACTGAGTCAACTCATCACAACTATCTGAACAGTGTTTGTAGTACGCAATCTCATCGTTTGAACGCCATCTCGTTGAACCCGATCGGACTTATACAACGCGAGATACAGATCACTGAAGCCATCTATTGGCAAAATAATGGATTACTTTTTACTACACCAGATATTTACCAGAGCATAAGCTGAAAATACCATCACGGCATTTGCCTAGTGTGATGTCACCGAGTGACCCTTGGAAAAAATCTGTCAGGGTGTCCGCTGTTGTCGATCCAAGGATCCTTCGAATGAAAGGCCAACTCAATTAGGGACACTCGGTGACAATCGCAGAGGATTTTTTTAGATAAATACATACCTAAATTATATATCTATCTATGCATTAAAGATAAAAACAAAGTCCGTATTGATGTAGTTTATACAACCACCATGCATTATAAACATATTTACGAAATATGGTGAATCTGAACCTCCCTGAATTAGCCCCCTGCTGACTAAATTTCTGGCGTCGATCATGATCATTTGCTACTTGCACCTTACGGTTTCTAACTGAAAAATTTGGGACTGCTATCTTCTCCCTTTCTTGGTGCTACATTTTAAATGGTGAGTAGTGTATTACAATATAGTATACCACGCAAGACGGGAGTTAGAAAGGATTAACCACCATTCATTGTTCAACATATCGTTGTATCTCATCAACATTTGAATAGAACATCAATTAGTTCTTTATTTTTAATGCATCCTTTCGAAGGCGGTTTAATATTTTTAATGCACAATTTTTACTTCTAGTGAGTAATCTGTTGGAAGTTCGAGATAACTTTTCTTCTTTCTAAAAGCAAATAACGATCTCCCTCCTATCTCTCTGCTCTAGTCAAAGTGAAAGAGAAAGAAGACGAAGAGTGTCATGTAGTTAGCGAACATTTCTCCTTTGTTTTTGAGAACACTTGCAAGTGAATAGTCACAGAGAAGGGTAAGGTGGAGCAAAAAGGTACGTACGTAGGTCAGGTTACAAAAATAAGACGAAACAGACCGAAGCAGCACAAAATGCTTTTGGCTTTAAACCGTATATCTATGCTTGTGCTTTTTTTTCTGCGACGAAGCTTAGAGTATGTTCTGGATTCGGGTGTCAAATTTCACGTAGGAAGAGGAGAACCTAGTGTAGTCTTGATCTTTCGTGTACGTACAAACGTCAAAGCCAGAAGGGGGTAATCTGACACCATTTGAGTAATGAAACCGAGTTTTGAGGCGGTATAAAAGGACTCTCTTTGTTTTAATTTGATGCTCGAAAGTTAAAAAAAAAAAAATCTTGTACGTTTTTGGAAGGGAATATGACACAGACACGGAAGAAAATGAAGCAACAGAGTTGACAAGCACCACTTACCCTTTGTTACTTTATCAGCGCCTTCCCACTTACCTTTTTTTGGTTTAATGAGATCGAGCGTTGCTCTGTTGGAACTTTTTTTTTGTTTGTTGGTTTGTTTGCTTCCCTTTTGTATATTATGTGTGCGCGTGTATGAGTGTGTACGCGCGTGTGTGCGAAAAGTTGGCAACACAAGAGCAATTCAGATTCACTACAAAAGTGTGACTACAGTATAAAATGTTTGTGCGTGCGCGGGAGGAGAACGCGCACTGAAAAAAAATGTGTAACAAATACCCAGATATTTTACACTATAAGAGCACAAAATAATATAAACTTGAATAGCTTTGTAACTTAATCGTAACTTTTTCTCTTACGTCCGTATATGACATGAAATATCGTTCACAATTATCATATACCGGTACTTAAAAAGGTTGTGACGAAGTTCTCGAGTTTACATGCAAAATAATGAGGTATGATCTCTGGAGGCTGGAAAAATGTTCTTCGTTTGGTGTGTGTGCGTAAAGTTTAGCGGCAAGAATACACTGTAAAAAAATACGAGAATTGACCAGAAAATACAGAACGTTTGCGTATTCTCGTCACGCAACTCTCTCGCGCCTATACAGGTTTAGGTTTCAGGTTGCCCGATTTACCCAACATATTCTCTTATTGATCTGTGAGTTGCAAAATATACGTCTTTGTTTCTTTTGTAAGTATGTACAATGAAATCAAGACGCCTAAAATGGGCAGGCTCCGATGAGAGAAAAACGAAGACGTGGTTGATAAGCCGGCATGGAAGACGACGATGGAAAGACCCCACACGTAGTTGAACAAAAGGGATTTTCGAGAGACAAATGTTCATGCTGGAAACTGGCTTGATCTCGTCCAGAATAGAATCCAATGGCGAACCACTGTTACTGCGACAATGCACTTGCGAGTTCTGTACGCCATAGAGTGAGTGAGTTAGTACAATGAACTAGACGACACAATTTTCCACCAGGAGACAAGGAATGCGACACTTATTGCGTCATTATTTATGGAGTTTATACGTCATTTGCGACGATGCCTTGCAAACACTGTATGCCTTTAGGTCCGAAACCTCGCATTTTAAAATTTTGTCGAAGAACCTTTTTATCTTGAGGTCCCGTTCTGCAAGATGAAAATACAAACGGCTCAACGCATCTTGAAAAGCCTTCTGCTTTCAGCAGCACACTAATGATCATGAATATTTTGGAGAATAATTGAAACAACTTTATCCATCAACAATAATGTCCGAATCCGCTAGAAGGTATCCATGTTCCTACTTTAGTGCCGTCAGTCGAAAGCGGAAAGCTCCCATTATGACGTTTAGGTTTTATGTCGTCATAGAAGTCCCATGTGGTTTTCAAGGGAATATCCAAAAGGTTTTTTAACTAGTGTTAAGTCATTAGCAAGCAGCAAAAATGTTTGCGACTCCACAATTCGTTTCTTATAATCTGTAATCAACTTTTTGTTACATATATTTCAGTACTTTTTTCTTTATTTCATTTTTTTTCTTTTTTTCTTGAATAGTGGACGTTAGTTGAATTTATTTTAAGGTCTTTAGGCAACTTAGGCTCAGCTCGTATGGATGATGATGGAATGAAGAAAGTGGGAGGAAACGGGAGGACCCCGAGAAAACCTACACACACGGTGTTTGTCCACCACAAAGCCCACATGGCACGAGCAGGGATCGATCCGACGATCCCTAGCACCAGAGGTGAGCGCTCTACCAACAGAGCCACCGTGGCCCCAGTGGATGTTAGTGTATTATAGCATTGCTTCAGAATGAAAAGCACATGTCAGTCTTCGCGCACAATATGGCATTCCATTACCGTTTTGTATTTTCTTTCCCCCTACTCAAGAATTTCTCACCTTACTGGACAGCGGTCAGTTCCAGTTTGGTGGCAAAAAAGTGTCTGTGCTTTACGGCCCTTTTTAACGTGTGTGCTGTTCAATAACAATTGAACTAACATCATAGCATACCGTATCACCTACCAAGACCAACAGATGGTCGCGAGTGCAACAAATAACAAACAGTCTTACTTTATTAATATTAACCCAGTGAATGTAACCCATATATTGATACTTCTTCGCTTATTGTAGTATAGTTTATTAAAATAATATGTGTGGCAACAGTTTTCTATCACCTTTCCCTCGTGTATCCGTAGATAGAACCCCGAAATTCAGTCCACTTACTACCAGAGGTGCTTCGAAAACTTTAGTATCGTTAATCATCATTACAAACAGTACTCGAAGTCACCAGCAGTGGACTAATGAGGAGCAGTGATACAATTTTGAAAAGGAGTCATGATACTACTTCCGGTCTTTAAAATGAACTACCCACAATTTGAAGCGCTACATCTGAGAAATTGGGAAGCTTGGCGTATTCAAATTTCTCAACTAAAATACATAACTTAAAAGTCCGAATTAGTTCAGGTGATAAACACTCACAATGCTCATATTCACGTAAGGTAATTTCAACTTTTTGATGTGGCAACACTGAATCTCGATTAAGCATGACTATGTTCAACAGAAACCTACCAATAATTTCCTACCTTAACATATTCAACTGTAAATTTCTGAGAACGGAAAACGAAGGTACCGGGATCGAACTTACAGGAAGTCAAGAAATCATGCTTACAGGAAAGACTTTTGTTTTAGGTCAATCTCTCGAACCCGGTGTACTGCTACCGGAAGCTTTAAATACAGAACAGTGTAAAAGAAACAATCTGAAATATAAGCCACATATCTTCGAGGTCATTCCGTTTTGGGTTATGGTAGCAGTAGCATGCTCAGGAACTCTAGTTCCTTTAACTGCGTTCTCAAAAGTTATCAATAAATTGTGTACCCGGCCGGGAGGCCGAGCGGTCTGCGGCGGTAGGCCATCGGCTCGAAGATCCCGGGTTCGCGACCTGCAGGGGCATGGGTGTGGATTTTAACAGCTAAAGGCGAACTGTGACGGGCCGAAGTCCGAAGTTACTAGACTGGCCCATATAAAAATAAAGTTTACCAAAGTTTTTTACGAAATAAATTGTTTATTACACAAGAAACGAAACGGTAATGTTGAACGAAAAATGTGTAAGTAATATTATGCTGGTTGAAAACAGACGTAATAGACAAACTAACAATGCTAGGAGAGAAGAAAAGCGGATAAGGCGACAACTTGAAACCTGATGTCACATTTGAAGTCAGTCTCTGGTCGTTTTGACTTCTTTCCTATACTAAGTCAATGTCAGGGGGAGGAACAGTTTATCAGATTATTGATGCGTGTTTCGATTCAATCATTCGTTCATGCACAATGGCCATATATTCTAACTAACTAACTAACTGTATGGCTTATGGAACTCGCAAGTTCATCGCCGCAGTAACAAACGTTCGCCATTGGATTCTATCCTGGGCAATATCAAGCCAATTTTCATCACGAACGCCTACTTCTCGAAGATCTCTTCTAATATTGTTCTCCCAACGACGTCTCGGTCTTCCCAATGGCCTCCTTCCATCCGGCCTTCCAACCAGGATAGAATATAATCTTCGTTTTCCCCATCCGAGCTAAATGGCCTGTCCACCTTGGTTGTGGCGATTTCATTATTTTTACAACATCTGGTGAATCGTACAGTCCGTGGAGTTATGCAGTCTCCTCCACTCTCCAGTCATCTCGTCCCGTACATCTTTCTAAAAACCTTATTTTCGTATCGTAAATACACGTAATTTATGTTAATTCTAAAACGTACATGTTTTGTGCGTATGCTGACACGTTTTAATGTATTCCCAATTGGACAAAAGAATATGACTTATTTTCCTCCACAACGAAATTATGCGATTTATAGTCAATTCTCCTGACCGAATGTTAATGACAATAGTTGTTGTCTATTGGTGTACGTATCTAGTTGGATTTTGTCCTTTTACTTCAGTGATTACATATATACCTCATGACCTTTAGGCTGAGTGGGAGAGAGGACGTTGGAAGGTAGTCAGTCAAAGCCTATATATTTTGTAGGTACAATCACAGAATTTGCCTGGTGTGAGTGAGGTAAAAGCCTGAGAAAAACCTACGTCAGAATGGTCTGCCTCTGGGAACGAACTCCCAAACCTCCCGAATGCAAAGTCAACGCTCTACAAATTGAGCTATGGCCGCTCGGTAGATAATCCCGAGTCTCAAGTCATAGGCAGGAAGAGTGGCATTCCTATATTACAACAATAAGCTGCATTGCGAAGATCTCGGTGAAGGAAAGAAAAACAGAACGCTACCACACTTTCAATATTGCAACAATACAGCAAGTTATTCTTCTGAGTGCTGTGAAGGAGTAGCATCAAACGAATATCATGAGGAACCTAATTATTTTCTGTCACACGATAAGACACCCTGGAATCTTCGAAAAAGTAATTAATAACTTTCTACTCGGGGTCAAGAGCTCTTTCATTAAATTGCAGTTTCAAAAACTTCTCTAAGCAAAAGGGTGGGTGGAGATCGTTTTTGTCTGTTCGTTGTTCATCTTTCGGATATCTTCGTGCGCTACGAAAGAAACAAAAAAGAAAATTACAAAATAGGCTGAGAAATAAATAAAGTTCACGTTATATAGCTCATATATATAAGTCACACAAGGGACACTGAAGACCACAAAAATAAAAGAGTGCATATTTGTTTTCGGAATTCGATTCCTAATTATCTAGATTAGTATTACTAATGGCTACAATTCTCTTCTCCCATGCAGCCCACAACGAACGCTTTCATCATTAAAAACCAACAAAGTGCACGCAACCAGTTCATTAGTAGTAAAAACAGATGACCCGATAAATCCATAATTGCTATTAGACATTCAACACATTATATCATGTGAACAACCGAAAATTTTTGCAGGAAAAACAATTGTAGAATCACACTGCGTTTATGCATCGGAAACTAGTAACATAAATTATAGTAGCATAATTTGGTTTTTATCCATCAGATGGTTTGTTTAAATTTGGTCCACTGGTTTATCAAACCATGTGTACGCAAAGTACATGCTCTAAACAAAAGCGTTCTTTTTTTATGACTAAGAATCTATTGTGCGTTGTCTTTTGTGCTAAAACATTCAATTTTCAGACTGACTTATATCATTGACAAGAAAAGCAATTGTTTTTTTTCACACATTTATCGTTAAAGAAATAATTTCTATCGGTAATTATTTGAACTTTCTAGACTTCGAAACCTCAAGGCGCAAGGCCAAGATTGAGTGAGCTCGAGTGCATCATAAGTTGAATCTTATTTACGTCTTTAGGCATCTCTGGTTAGGCCAGGACCTTACTTAAGGTTCCATACCGGTATTCGCCTGCTGAAACAGACAAACACTGGAAAGCCAGAATCAGGATAAGCGGCCGAGGGCTTCGAACCCGCGTTCATACTATTACCTATCCGAATTTCGCAACGTTAACGCCTAGACCATGGGAGCTGGTTTGTGATGTGGTTTGACGCATTAATCAATATTCTATCACGGCTTGCTGGATCACAAAATCAGTCTGGTCAAGACCGAATCAGGTTTCAGACCAGGCCAATCGCGTCACCCATGTCCAGGTCAGGCCAGGTCACTAAAAGTGACCCGGTTTCAGCTCTGATATGCAGCGAACGAATCAGTGGGCTTCTAAACTTTCTATAAACAAACTAATCTTTAAAAACTTTTCAATATATTGCATTTTATAAAGGATTACTCACGACGTAAAGAGTAAATGATAAGAAACTCCCGGCATGAAAAAAGAAAACCATATTAGTCACAGATCGAGTATTGAGAACTCATACCACTGAAAATGTGAACATAGGCAATAAAAAAGGAAAACTCATTTAACCTCTCGCACAGTCACACACTCACACCGTGTGTGTGTGTGTGTGTGTGAGAGAGAGAGAGAGAGAGAGAGAGATTTGCATGGCATTTTTCCTTTTTAGAAACTGGCCATCAATCAAATTTATCTAGAACATTAATCAAATGAAAATTACAACACTGAAATAAATAACTGCAGACAAATTACAAATAAAAATTAAAATAACTAAATGTAATTATCTGGCTACATTTCCACTCTCTCCCTATTAATATATAAACAAAATATATCTAATATATATTACGCATAACAATTAATCAAATGAAAATTACAAACACAAGCAATACAAACATGTATGCCGAATGCAATTAAAAACAAAATATTTATCAGAATAAAAAGAACAGCATATAGCCTCGTTGAATGTAATTCTATAGTCTTCAGGTATCTTTGACTACTGTCGGTATATGGGAGGGAAGAGGTTGTAGGAAAAAAGACGGACAGGCCTAGATCAACCTGATGTGACAGGCAAAACGATGGAAAAGCCTGTTAGCATAGCTGGCTGCTGGATTCAAACCCAGGACCATTCCGAATACAAAAGCAACTGAGACATCGTCTTTCGGTAGAGTCCCAACTGAGTCACGTGACCCGGACACATAGGTGAAACGATCGACCCAGTCTTGATCCAAAATTAATAAGTAGACCGACTTCGTGATCCGGTAACACATTGATAGAACACTGACTAACGCCTATACCACACCATTACTTCAGTCGGAGGTTGTATTTTTGTTCTTTCCGGGGATATGAGACTATTTCCATATGTTATTACTATTGCTATGGGCTTTTCGGCGTCTTATTTTTCGTACTTTCAGGGCAAAGCCTCTGTCGCGGTCTCACCTTGAAAGAAACACTGTTCAAACGCAAGAATAAAAATTCTGCCCTAGCCTTCCGGGTCAGCTCGGGTTTCAAGTATAGACCCGGTCCAAAACTTGACTCAGTGGCCAGTTTCAACTCTACCTCTTGGTACATGCAACCCTATGGATCAACACTCAAGGGGTCACAGGTTCGAACTCATGCCATACCGGCATTGTGCGTAAAACAGAGGCTTTGACCAAGAAGCTTGTCATCGAAAGTGTTCGCCAAGGGATGTAATTCAGCAGAATTGTGATGGATTTGGACCAGAAGCCTGTCCTGTTCATAAAACCATGAATTTAATTAATTAAAATAGTGTGTTGGAGGTTGCTCGGGCTCTTCTTTTCATCTCTAATTTTGCTTGTTTCTCTCACAAATTATAAATAAAAGAATCTTTGAAGGTGGCACTACAATTCTGGCTTCAGAGGCTTTCAATATCGTCTCTGAAAACACAGAATGGTAGCCCCCCCCCCTTCCCCCGAAGGTTTTTTCTTCTTTCATTGCACTCCAACCGAACGAACGAAGATTCCACTCCCCAGCAGGAGGGGGCTTGCACCGAGGTGAAATATCTGGCGTGGCTTAATCCAGGGAGCGCTGGGTAAGTTATGGCTAATGGTTCTTCGCTTGTTTTACGGTGAAGGTACCCCAACCGACGTATGTGGGTATTTATTGAGTCTTTATATTAAAGTCGACCGAGGTGGTGCTTTTTTTCTTCGGCACTTTTTTTTTCTTCTTCCCAATGGGTGGAAAGATTCTCCTCCTTTCTTCCTTTCTCTCTCTCGGAATAGTCGGAACCGGGAAGAGTTCCGGGCGAAAGGGAAGGCATCGAAGAAGTAGCAGAGGGCGTACATCAAGGTAAAGTTTTGCTTCTCCATCCTCGATTTTTTAGGAGCGTTTATACTACCGCTTCCTCGTCCACCTTACAACGGCCAGACCTCACGTCTTACCAGTAAACCTCCTGCAGTGTTACCATCTTAAAGATTTCCTACCACAAAGAACAACAATTTCGAAAACATGGACCTAAATAGTGTAGTTTCTAAGTAAAAAGCAAATAAGACTTTTCCTTTAATGTCATAAATGATTTATATCTTGTAGAAGAATTTACTGTTTCTTTTAACAGGAATCTGCCGCGGGGTTGTATAGCTTAGTTTGTTGAAAACAGGTCTAGAAATCGGAAGGTTCTAGGAGCGGTCCCAGCGGCTGTCCATCCTGACTGAGGCTTTCTTCAGTCACAGCAGCCAAATGCCGGGATGGTACCTACAAACTATGTTATAGCCGACTACCTTCCAACATCCTTTCCCCCACCCTATCCAGGTCTGAGCCTAAGATTATTTTTACTATTAAGATTTACCAAACAGCATAGTAATACGAATGTTTATTATGCACGATTCGAACACGGGTCGGAAAATTATAAAATAAAATATCTAACCTCAAGATACCGAAATGTACGAGTTTTGTTCATAAAGATGAGCGTACATACAAGAAACAATGCATTAAGCTCATCACTACATATTCTTGACCTACGGTACGAAGCGAGGTGGAGTGGTCAGTCCCACGCTCGACCGCCTTTATCTTCCTAAGGTGCCCAGGAATACCAAGGGCACTCTGGTACTCAATTTGATAGGAGTCTGAGTGCACCTCAGAGCGTCAGGCATGGGAACACTGTGAGAAAAGTCTCCAGTGTCCTGGCCGGGATTTGAACCCGAAAAGATATTAACGAAGATAAATATTTATCGCTGCAATAAGTAAGCAATATTTTATGTAAACTACTTAGAAATATGGAAAAATATTGGGCATCAAAGTGTTAGTGAGGTGACTTATGGACGTTTCTTTTCTGTGGGCCCAAAAGTTTCTGTCACTCCAAATTTTCCACTATGAAAAGTGGAATTTTACGGGGCTGCTAAAAGGAACAGAATCTGATCTCTTATTCTTCATAACAAAGTATACCTGTCGTAGAGGTGGAAAAACGACTGCGTAGCCTTCGGCGAGGTCACTAGCAGCGCTTCTACTAGAGGTTTCGCACACAGCCTCAAACGCGCTGTGAGGCTCATTCTGCACGAGCGGGGAAAACGCTGCAACTTGAGCGCGAGTAAACCGCACTTTCTTAACAAAACCCATACTTTTAAATATACGTGTCAAACCGCACTGTGGAAGTACTCGTGTAGACAGGTATGTTTAAAAGCATGGGCTTTGTTAGAAGGCGTAATTGCTCGCGTTAAAACCGCCGCGTTTTTTTCTCCGTTCATGTAGAATGACCCTTGGAAGAAGAATCCACTAACAGCTCTTCAAATCTTCAAAGTGTATCAAAGCAGCAACGGTAGTGTCTCGTCTGAAGGCAGCCTTAAAATATTTGTATTCTATTCTTTTGAACTGAGCAATTTCGTTATGAGAAAATGAAGCAGGAACGACCCCAGGTCCGCAATTTCTCTACGTTTCTGTCTACTTGGATACTCTCATTCTTTTTATGTGCGGCATTCCTAGAGCTGAGAAATTCCACCTCTGATGGCAGAATAAAATATCGTCCGTCGGAATATATATCTACCCGTTTCACACAATGCAACAAACACGAAATAACAGAAGAAACAAATGAATCCAAACGGTGAACTCTGCTGACAAGGGAGAGACTGACGCTGTCGCAGCTATACAAAAGTCCAATCCAATGACAACTTTTCTTCTCCACTGTCTTACAGCAAAGGACACGAAACGATAGGGCTAGTTTACACGCTGAAAAGCGCTATTCCCTCTTCTTACAACCCCAAACCACAGACTAATAATGACTGTTGTAAGAAGCTGCAGAAGCACCAGAGAAGCTTGGTAAAGCTCTGGAGAGAAGAAGAAAGATGTCTCATTTCCTGACAACAAGCAGAAGGATGTACAAAGCGAGAAGAAACCAACCACACAATGAGCGAAGGCGAAGAAGAGAATTGACTTACCGATCATCTTTCTCCTCCTCTTTCTTAGTCTCTTCCTTCTTCAACCACCCGACAGCTCTTCATCCACTTAGTCACCCCTTCTTCCCTTCCCACGAAATAGCATCCCTCCTCGCCCCCTCATTTTTTTTTTATTTGTTTTACGCTGTGTTCCTCCAATACTCTTCCACTACCAAGCTTGTAAACAAACACTCTCCTTCAGCGATCTACCAAAATTAATTTCGCTCTGTCAAAGTTCTTTTGGTAGCCACCAGAAGGATTTTGTATTCTCCCTCTCTAACATCCATTTCGTATCTTTCTTTACGTTCTTCTTTTTATCTGAAGATGTAAAACAAAAAGTTCCTTGAAGTACATGAAAAGCGCGGACAGATGGAATTGCTGAACATTTTTTTTTTCTTCCAAGGTAATAATAATTAATACTAATGACAACAGAATAAAGGAAAATAAACAAACCAAACATACATTCCTCAGCGGAGATTCGAAACCAGAACCTTGTGACTTGTGAACTGACGTCTCATAACCCACGCCCGGTTAAAGGAAAATATGTTATCATTAAACATTTAATTCACATTTTAAAATACAGAATATTTATGAGCTATCGATATTGTTTCTAATTTACGAGGGTGAGTCAGTATTGAATGAGACTGAGCTTGTATTTTCCAAAGTATTTGAAGTATGAAGTAATTTGGTAGGGTCAGGCGAAGTAAGTAGGATGTTTTTTTTTTTTTAAGTGCTTAAAGTTGAATATATAGAATATTGAAAGTTTACGAAAATTAAGAATGTGTTTTAGCTTTAATGTGCATGTATAATAATATGGTAATGATAACTCGTATTTTGGCAAAGGACTATTATGTGATGCAAAGTGTCGCGATCACTTTTATCCCAGATTCGAGGTAATTGTGAACAGGTATGGGGAAATGTGATAACGGCAGCATACAGCAATATTTTGCCATTAATTGCTGAGAATTTTTTTTTTTTAATGTCGATTCATGACTACCAATGACAATTGGGTACTTTACTACACTTCTGAAACGAAACAGCAGTCAAAGACGAAGAAATATCCTGGTCCTCCTCCAAAGAAGGCCCTGTGTTGGAGGGAGGAAGGTGCAAAATGAATCTTTCTCATTGACTATCTTCTGCCAGGTAAATCCGGTGAATACCATGCGAAGTTTTAGACCAACCAAAGTTAAAAAAAAAAAAAAAAGGTGGGGGGATCGGTTATCATCTTGCACCACGACAAAATTGCGCCCATACAAGTGTCGTCGCAATGGTAAAAATCAATGCGTTAGATTATAATTTGATGCCACATGCACCTTATTCGCCAGATTTGGCTCTATAAGACTTCCATCTCCTCTGGAAGCTGGAATAATACTTTGCCAAACTTCAAGGTTATTCAGACGAAGAGAAGTATTTTGCGTAAGTAGAGTAGTAATAATGACATAAACGCTTTAAAATATCGTTTAACCAAGTGTATTGGTGTAAAGAGAAACTACGTAGGAGGATAAACTATTTCCCAAAGATATGCCCATATCTTGTATTTCATTCCGAGAACTTTTCAAATGACCCTCGTATATATTCGTGAAATACGTTCGATACCTCGATTAAAGGTTAAGTGAGAACCCCACTTGGTCATATATTTTAGGTTTTCATCAAGTTCTTCTTCTTCAGTAAGTGTTTGTTGATTTCCCTCCGCCTCTACAATAACTAGCTATCAACCTACCTTCAGTGTCAGTTTTTCTTACTCTTCCATCCTATTACAAACGAAATTAGTGTGGAAAATTGAATATTGAACCTTCTTGACACTTCACGACCTAGAACACCTTTTCGCACTTGAGAGTTTATTCAATGTCCAAGGTCTCCACTATGTATAGGCCCCCTAAACCACTGTCTTTTTAATGTAGGCCATTGGTCTGGCTCCTAAGTGTTAATGAATTTGTACATCAAGAGGGAAACCTTGAGGGACCTAATCAAGAGAATTCTTCACTTGTAATGCGTGATCATACTTTTTCCCGCATTCAGGATCATACTTTCCCAGACCTATTAAATAGTATGTTCAGGAATGTAAGTCACAATTAACATACACTATAATGTTTGATTTGTGTTCATGAGAAAACCTTAACTTCATGTTACAAAACGAGATAATTCCCATTTCTCTCGGGATTAAACTCATTGTGCTATCGAAATTTGAAGTTAGTGTTGTCCAATTTTGATTTCAAAGTAATTTTCTTCCGTTTTTTAATACTGCATTATCTAAAATGTATTAGTTCTTTGGAGCTTATATTAGTAAAGAATATCCTTTGTGGTGGTTCCAACTACGAACAAATTCTTTCAGATTTTTATCACATCTCAGCACAGTTTTATGCCCCCTGATCATATTTACCTCGCCTGACCCTACTAGTAGTAATTGAGGTTTCTTTTACAGATCCACAAGAGCTTTTAATTTCCACAAGAGATTTATTTCTTCACAGCATAGGGTACGACCAATAAGTGGACATCATCAGTAAGGTGCGAAATGTCGTGTACAATAGAAACTGACTTTTTAGGTCCGCGACTGCCATCATCTTTACACTGCTTCGATTAGCTCAACTCAGGTATACTGTAATGAAATCACAACTCATTACCAGTGATCAGTCTCAAGAAGAACTATTCTGGATCACTTTTTAGGGTCAAAAGTTTCCCAGCATTTCACTACTCGTGTTTCCTTCTGTTCAGGTGTCTGACAGGGGCCACGGTGGCTCAATGGTTAGATCGCTCACCTCTGGCGCTTGAGGACGTCAGTTAAAACTCTGCTCGTGCCATGTGGGTTTTGTTGTGGACAAACACCGTGTGCATGAGTTTTCTCGGGGTTCTCCCGTTTCCTACCATTTTCTTTATTCCAACTATCATCTATCCGCCTACATAGCAGAGTATATCCCTGGGACGTCCCATTTAGATCCCATTAACGTCAGATTTCTCAAGCTCCCATAGCGATGTCCTAAGGACGTCCGTTGGATAACTCTGTGGGCAATACAAACGGTTCATCCCGTATGGAGGTCCCCTGGATGTCCCCCGGAAAGCCGTGCGGGATTACCTACCTGGAATTTCTATAAATTAATTCGACCTTACTATTATTATTATTTAATTAATTATAACTATACCAAGGATATGCCTTCGTATAGTTATACGAAGGATTAATTATAACTATACGTCCCATGGATGTAAACGGGACTTAAACAGGACGTCCCGATATCCTGCCAGGAGATCCGTCAGATATTCCTGGGACGACATTTTGCTATGTGGGCGGAATGAGCCAACATCATTATTCATCCTTATGCGTTAAGCAATTCCCAGCAGAATGAGTTAAATTAGTATCCCAAACATCCAAAGTAGTCACTATCTTCGTAACAAAGGTTAAAAAAGTATATCTTATGATACTTAACCACACCGAGTCTTACAGTTCAGAATGATGTTCAACATTAAATAAAGTGTTGAAATAGCTGCTTGTAGTAAACGGAAGGATCTATTTCTTTGTATAACTTCTTACTAACTCAGAAAAAGCTAAACATGCTGTAGAAATCATTCCTCTCTGTCTCGAAATGGTCTACATCCATACCGCGCAGTCCCGCACTTACGACCTAACTGGTGCCTGAGGGTAAGGCAAGATGAAAACAGTCTTAAGGCTAAATCCAAGTAGTTTTTCCTGCATTTTTCGTCAATTATTGAAATATGAGTGCAGTTAAACTGAAAATAGCTTTCACAAACTATAGTTTATTTCGCACGTCAACAAAATAATATAATTAGCCTTGAAGACATGTTAACAAATACTTCGAAACTATGTCAAAACATTTCTGGGACATGGGACTGTCCCAAAAGTGTATTGACATAGTTTTGAAGTTTCTGTTAAGATTGTTTTAAATATAATGGTATTCATTATTGACACACGAGACAAACTTTAGTTTGTGAAAAATATTTTTCTGTTTAACCGCACTCGAATTTGTATAATTGATGAAAAATGAAGAAGGCGGATCCTATTTGGATCCAGCCTTAAGACAAAGTACAATGTTATAAAGGAAAGTTATAGAAGCAGGTGGCGATACAAGTATATCAGTAGGGGTTTAGTGTCATTTCCAAAAGGACGTCTTAAATCTATGTACGGGTGTAAATCTAACTTCAATAAAGGATACTGGTAAAGAACACGAATAGGAAAAGATCAGATGCAACTCATCTCACGATTAAGCATGTATCCATTAATCGACCCATTATCTGTCTGACTACCAGATACGAGAATGTTGTGTGACAATCTCTTGTAGTGGTAGTGGCACAGAGAGAGCACATGCGGAGTGTTTACTTAACGAGAAAACATTTACTTGCCATACTCGATCATACTGGAAGTAACATACGACAAACACGCAGCATCAACTCCATGTCAGAAGGACAACTTTGGGATGGGGAATAAACAAACAAAATGTACTTCTCACCCTCTCCAGTTCATTTTCTCCCCTGTCACCTTCCCTTGAATTGGACGACTCAATAGGGAAAGCAGATTGCCGCTGCTAGCGGCAATAGTGACAGGGGATAGGGTCATTTTCCTTTCAAAGGTGTGCCACCGCCTTCGACAAACAAATAGAGTATCGACACAGTGTCACAGTGGATGCTATTTGGTAACAACCACACAAGGAGTCGACGACATCAAGGGGGTGTGGCTCACTTCAGAATAAAATATACTCCTTATACACGCTGATGCGTTTTTCATGAATTACAAGTAGAATATTTAATAAAAATGAACCAACGATTCCTGAATACATAATGTTAATAGTTTACGTAATTTTGTTCATAACGTTTCCTATAGAACATGTATTTACCAGTGTCTACATTTTTTAAAAACCATTACGCTACTTCACATGCAGGATGTTTCAAAAGCGATGATAAAAAATGAAAATTTGAAGAGTGAATAGCTCCGACCAAACTCTAGGGTGTTTCTTCACATCAAAACAAGACGAAAGTTCATTTTCCAAATCGGTAGTTTCAGGGTTATAGCGTGCCGAAAGCGTGGCAAAATGAACTTTAAAGGTTCATCCATATTACTAACATTACAAACAATAAGGTTGATGCGGCATGGTCCTCTCAAAGGAACTTTCGTCTTGTTTTGAAGTGAGGAATCACCTCCCGACGTTTATCGGTGTAGTTCATAAACATCATAACGGTTTTTTCTACGAAGGAAGATATTGCGTTACTCACTACACATTGTTTTTACAATTAATTTAAGTGATTTAGTCAAAAAGATGCCGATACAGCGTACCACCAGAAAAAAAAAGCAATATACGTATATTATTACGAAATTCAAATACATGTAGCTTTTCAGCTGGAGACAATCTGTTGCGCAATGTTAATTCCTTAACAACGAGATTCCTACAAACCAAAATCCCTCTGTGAAACATTCTCTCCATTACAAACTTTATTCAGTTATTATTTTGACTTTTAGTTCGTCTTTTGGAAACAAAGAAGGTTATTAACATTTAAACGGGCAAATTGTAATTCCTTGAAGATGAGCAATGCCGTTTATTGTTATACAATTATTACTTATATCATAGGATGAAAGGTCAGTAGATATGTTAGTAATTTGTGGGGGAGAAAACAAGAAATAGGAGTGACTATTTTCGACAGGTGTTACCGTAGCATACTCATACTTCTGAGTCAGTGAGCACACGATTTTTGAAACACGAAAGAGGACATGTGTATCGAAGACAGCCTGCCACCCTCAAGGCAAAAATCTGGTGAGAATGTCTAACACTTATTGTTTAGAAGTGGTGACGGCAGGTAACACCAGCTGGTAGACTTCTTAGGAATGCAGCATGACGCGCTTTAAAGATGGCAATAGTGCACGAACAGTCGCAGTGTGCTGTTTAGGGCTGCCAATCGTCCGGTATTTTACCGGACTGTTCGGTTTGTGACATCCTTGTCCGGTACGACTTCAAAACTGGACGTTAAATGTCCGGTAATTTTTCCTCTTATTAGACCTATTCTCTGCTTTATTCATATTATTTTTTAATTCCGTGGAAAATAGATTTAGTTGAATCTGGATTCTAAAATGAACAACATTTGACAACCGGCTGATCATGGTCCTAGCGCAATTCCATTCCGCAACGAATTTGTCGTTCCGTCGCAGTGATGTTATCGTTTGCAAGGTGGCAGTGATGCCAATTTGGCCTATTTTTGGCTAAATCTAGCACATTTGGAGAGGCATTTAGCCATACAAATATACGAAATGCTTATAGCCTTAAATGTAGAGCTAATTTTATAAAACTCTTGCCATTTTTTGGCCTTTCCTTGTAACAGCCTAGTTGCTGTTCCATTTTTATTTTCGTAGTCTCCGTTTTGTTTTCTTTCAGTGTGTTCTCCTTAGCTCATTCTCTTTGGTTGGTTTTAGACTCTTTGAGCGTTTTCCGCTTGGATTTTCTTTGGATTTTTATCGTTATCCATTCAGGTTTTCGTTAGTCACGCAGCAATGACTTGGATCTAACGCTTGTTTTTGATTGGCCCTAGTCAATGCTTCGTGACTTGTTTTTTGCTGATTGGTGTGAATCAGCCTTCTTCTCCGTTTGCTGGGAGAACTGCTCTCCCACGCCATGTTAGTTTAGTTCCAATTTTTAAACCGAAGCGACCAGATGCATGGGCTTTCCATCACCTGTACTTCCTAAGCCCTGTCTACGAAAGGTAGATGTAAACACTAAATTTAGCGTAAATTTTGATGATATTTCGATTGATTTCGTCCGTTCCGGAAAATTACCTTAAATCATATTAAGAAGAATAAAAACTGATATAAGTGCTATCAGGACTTTTTCAACATCATAATTTCGAAATTTTCACCGTGTTAAATTATATATTTTGTTTTAAGATTATTTGTCAAAATGTTTAATATGTTCTAAATTTTAGTATGGGGCCGCTATTGACCGAATTCTTGCATTATAAATATCGGTTCGTTAGGTTTCAATAATCATATGCCAATTTCTCGTCTCCCGTTTTCCATATCTATTCGAAATTCCCGGTTAGCCATGTTTGACAGCTACCGCATACTTTCCATACTTGATCAAATTAGCAACATGTCTGCTCGATTATTTTTGCGTACCGTTTTGACGCTAATAGTAAATTTTAATTTATTCGACATGGTTCGATAATTTTTGGTTTCAACTCCAGCCACTATTCTCCAATGAAAAATCATATTTTATAACAATATTTTGTATTTTCAAAATTTATTCAGAACGTCTTTTGTATAACGTAGTAATCGTCTGTAATGACGTCACGAAAATATTAAGGTTAAAGTGATTCTTTAATTACCATACATTTTGGACTAGAACTTCTTTCGTGTAAGTAATACTGTACTAAAACTTTTCTAAATTGTACTACAATATTTCGGAAATAATTTGTGAAAACATCAACGAAATTTGTTAATAATTACAGAAATTATGGACATTTACGTGTGACTACATAACTTTCAGTTCGGCTTAATTCATGTATACCAGCGATTCAAATTTGTTTGTTTTACAATGCAACAGTAATTCTGTTCAGATTCTGATAAAATTATCATAGCCGAAAGCGTGAATTATGTAAATTCAAAGCAATAAATTGAAATTATGAAATTTTTATATTTCTTCGAAAACAATCTTGAGTTTATGTTCAGTGAACGTAGTGTAGAAACCTTTCAGTTAACCAGGTACGATATAAGGCATTAGTTCATAATCCTCGTACAGTGTTTGGTAATATTTAAAAAGTGCAGTGAGTAATTTAATGTTTAACTTGATATCTATTGGAAATTAGCTATGAATTGTTACGTGAAGTTGACAGCAATTGATACTCATTATTTCTGTGTTTCGGTAAACCTATCGTTTTAAGTGATGTTATTTTAATCAGATTAGATCGGTTCATAAATCCGTGGACCAGTGGTAGGATTCTTTCGCCAGCTGAGAAGTGATGACTTGGGAAAGGAACTATATATCGAATTTCTGGTTATTTCTGCATTGAAATATGAAGTGACTCCAGCATGTGATTTGTGTTAATATATATTATTTGCGTTTTGCGTTATGACACTACGTTTGGACTGAGTTGCGACCGTCATTCGTTGTGTTCGTTCGTCTTTATTTCAGGAATTGCGATTCCAGACTACAGGTGTGGGCCCTACTAAGGTAAAGGTAAGACATGGTCTTTTGCCACCCTGTAGACTTCGAAGTGAGTAAAGACACCGTATGAGTCACATATGAGTCGTTATGCGTATCATCGTTTGAGATTATTTCCCAAGTAAAGATTTGCGTTTTTCTTTCTTAAACTGTCGCTAATCTGAACCAGCTGGTACTTCGGAGTATGAACTGACGATCTAATTAAAAGATTGGAGGTGTCGCCTTACCGGTATTTCCTCCCTCGATCTAAATTATTTTTTTACAGCGATCACAAGGATCTGGAATCCTCTTTCCCAGATATTCTTAAATCTGGAAGGCATTTCTGCGCCGCTCGTCTGGGGTGTAGAAAATGTTTGGAGCTAGAGGTTAGGTTAGATGCGTTGCGTGGGTACTCTAGGCTCCTGGCGACCCTATTTACTTGTGTGATCCACTTTTGGGATCATTAGGTTGGGGTGCGTTTCAGTTTTTGTGCGACTCCAGCCAGGATTGCCAAAAACCTGTTGTTGTCTCGTTTCATCCTATTAGCCATTAAGTGATTTCTAAAAATACTTCTTTCTTTGAAAGTAAAGTGTAAACTTGAAAAATAAGTCTATCTGTCATTATATTCAATTGTATTAATTGATTTCTCAAGACAGAGGATGTTTTATTACGCAACAAACCCTTGTCTTTTATTCTTTTTCTCTGTCCCCACCCCACAGACTTACAGCTACTTAACAATACTTGTCAACTCAGATAATAATTTTATTGTTGCTGACGTAACTGCCACATTTGCTACTTTTTAATAATTTTAATTTCACATTTCATTGTAAGATTCTTAAGCAGCAAGATTCATTGCAGAAAGAATGAAAGTTTTCTAATACAAATTTAATATTTTTTTTTTCTGTTCTTCAAGCCATGGAGAGTAGAGGAGAGCGAAGCTGGTAAGACTCATTTTTCAAGTATATTTTGTGCATGCCATAATTATATTGCCAATTATATTTGCTTTTCTGTTTTAAAGTACGATGGTCGACTACAAAAATTACGTGTGCCGACTCAACCAAAACTGGAATAGGTAAGTTTAATAAATGCTTCAAAAGTAACTAAAGTTATTAAATTCAAACTCCGAATCGCTCAATATTATGTGAAGTAATCACTTTTCCGCACCCCCCCCCCCCGTGAGGGGGGGGTTTACCCGGTACTCCCAAGAGCCTGGAAAACCCCCCCCTCACAACCTTGACAATTTTGCTGTGAAAAATCGATAGAAACCGTACAAAACTTCATTTACACCCTCCCAATTTTGACTTTACACCCCGCCCCACTGAAAATCCTGGCGGAAACTAAGGTTGTTTACATTTTTGACAAGCGATGATGTCACAATCTTAAGAGTATACGTACTTTTGGAGGGTGTCCGGTATTTCAATTTTCAAAAGTTGGCAACCCTAGTGTTAGTGATTCACAGTTCTATGATAGTATACTGTGTAACAGACGGTAAGATGCCAAGGGAAGTGCGTCAATCGCCCAAACAATCGTTGTTTAGTATGTGTGAGTTAACATTTAAATTGAAAAAACGACATTTGACGATCGTAGTTTCAAACTATATATTCGAGTAAAGTGAGAGAGCAGGATAAGCAGTGGGCTGCTAATATCTGTTATTCGATCTGCATGAAGCGTCTTGAAAGTGGGCAAAGGGTTCATGACATGAATTTCGCAATGTCTATGTTGTGGCGTGAACCAGATTATGAGTCATCGGATTGTTATTTCCTTCTTACCAAGATAAAAGGAATAAGCAGTAAATCAAAATACGAACTAGAGTATCCAAATGTGCCATCGGTAGTGCGGCTGGTTCCGCACAGCGATGTCCTACCAGTACCACAACCTCCCTACAAAGCTAACGGTAGAATATGAGTCGGAACTTGCAGCAGCTACTGTTGTGGGGCAAGTATCTCGTCCTGTCAGGGTTTCCGCCAGGATTTTCGGTTTGGGAGGGTGTAAGTGAAGTTTTGTACGGCCTCTATCGATTTTTCACAGCAAACATTTAAAAGTTGGGGGGTGTTGTCGAAACTTTGGGGTGTAAACACCCCCTCACACGGGGTGTCTGGCGGAATCACTGCGTCCTGTGAACGGCATCTGTTAACGCTAGATGATTTAAACGACCTTATTCAGGATTTGAAACTGTCCCAAAACAGGCCGAACTGTTGTTGTAAGTGAGTCTTTTCACCAAAACACCTCTGTCATCCAAACGAGCAACCAGGGACAAATGCTTGCTAATTTCTGTTCGACATTCAAGCGCGAAGGTCCAGAAATCAAGGACAATAGGAAATCCACAACTCTGGCATTTTACATACGTTCACTTGTGTCATTATGCATGTACTTATGATCGTGACTTTGCATCTCGATCTGCGTGGCACACAAAAACTGTGCTTGATGTATACCAGCTAGTTGTCTCTCTGGCTTCATTATGCAACGTTCTATTCGGATCAGATACATTTCCTCGCATACTTTGCTGCCCAGTGTTATTAAGGCGTATGGGTGTAGTGTGAAAATGGCTACTGTACTGGAGAAATGTATGTTAGATGAGCAGTGGGCAGTGATGCGCTTTTTTGTGGGAAAAAAATGTCTTTCTGCGAAGGCCACTCAAACTTTTGGTAAACTTTATTTCGTATAGGCCATTTTAGTAACTTTTGACTTCGACCCGTCATGATTATAGCAGTGCTCCAGAGTGAGATATATACAGTGATGTAATGGGGGGTATACGGCGTACACTCACCTCAATTTTTAGAGATCACCATACACCCACTTAAAATTAATTAAATACGCAGGTATATGAGATAGTAAATGAAAGGTTTCGTTATAACGAAAGAAACGTATACCCACCTAAAAATTTAGCATTACATCCCTGGATATATAGTACTCCTATAACTTGTATATGTGAAGACATACAAGAAATGTACAAATACTTGTTGTATTTACCTCGTTTGCCTGGTCCGCTTGCTCACCTTGGCGATTAATGGCTAGCAGATGATACAAACTATCAACGCGGCAGCAACCCAAAGTCTTATACAGCAGGGTAATGAAAAGTAGATAATAAATATACAGGGGTTGGATAAAAAAATCTAAAACGTTTGAAAAAGTGTGAAAATCATACCTAGTATGGTGTGGGGCCTCCTTTTGCGTCCAAAACGGCTTGGATCCGACGTGGAATGGACGTATACAGCTCCTGAATCGTATTGTGTGGAATGTTGTACCATTCTTCCTCCAAAACATGCTCCAGTTCCTTAAGGGATGATGATGGAGGGTAATGAGACCGAACACGCCTTTCTAACACAGACCACAATGGCTCAATGATGTTCAGATCTGGTGATTGTGGGACCCAGGGGAGGTGTGATAGCTCCTGGTCATGCTCCTCAAACCATGACTGCACCGTTTTTGCAGCGTGAAAGGGTGCCAAATCATCTTTGTAGATGCCATCACCATCCGGGAACAATGTGTGGGCCATGGGTAGAACCTGGTCCCCCAAAATGGCCTCATATGCCTTAGCATTCATCATTCCATGCAGGGCTATGATGGGACCTGCAGAAAACCACGATATCACTGCCCATACTGTAACAGAACCACCCCCATGCTTTACAGTTGGGCGCAGACAGTCTGGATCATAGGCCTGCGACGGTGTTCTCCATACGTAAACACGACCGGTTGTTGGAAACAAGGTGTAGGTCGATTCATCGGAATACATTACGTGTTTCCACTGATCAAGCGTCCACTCCTTGTGGTCCTTGCACCACTGGATACGCCGCTTCGCATTTACTGCTGTGACCAGAGGTTTGGCGATCGCGGCCCTGCCATGAATTTTCATTATATGAAGTTCCCGTCGCACTGTTTTTGATGAAACCGGGTTCTGTAGGCCGGAATTGAGTTCAGACGTAATTTTCATTGCAGTGGTCTGCTTTTTAGCTGCTACAATCCGTTTTAATGCCCTCCTGTCCCTATCGGACAGGATTGTCTTTCGACCACTGTTGTGCTTTGCAGACGTTGTTTGCCCATGCATTGTGTATGCCCTCGTGGCATTGGACACTGCCTTTCGATACCCTCACGATGGTCGCCACTGTTGTCACTGAAGCTCCAACCAGACGGGCACCAACGATCATGCCTCTTTGGAAGTCTGTCAGGTCGCCCATTTTACAGCACCACTTGCACACCACGACACTCACAGGTGAACATACTGCTGACGGAAGAGGAAGGTCCACATGACACATTGAAAACAAAACACGATCGGCAACCGCAACACGTGGTGTACAGTGGCGGGCCACACTTACGTGTCCTGTATGTCGTGTTTTTAGATTTTTTGTCCAGCCCCTGTAGACATTAAAATATTTTTCCTTGTAACAATGAATTACCTCAACATGATTGGTCATAACCGAAATATACTCCACATTGGTCTTTAAAGAACAGGTACATTAATTAAAACAAAAAAAGCCAAGACGACGCGTTCCTTTGCGCAACTTTTCGATTCCGTAAACACAAGTTCAAATTTCATGGAATTTTGTATTTACAATAATAGATACTCTTCTGTTTCATTTCTTGTACATTTAACTGCATTAAAAGTACCAGATGTGCTAGAAGATATAAGAATTCGTGAAATTTAACCACAAGACATTAACCTATTTAAATTTAACTTTTAAACATAGAAATAAAAGCCTGACCTGTATAAAACGGCTGCAATGAACCACAAACTTCTACCTAGCACGAACAAATGCGAGATAGGATTCCACGGTTTCTAGTTTCATGTAGAAATATGAAGGAACCTGTTAGTATCGTATATTTTGTTTTAAAAAATACAAGCAAATACACATTCCTACTCGCATTTGAAGAGTGCAAATCAATGGTTGGACGAGGACCAAGGCGGCATATGGTAGATGAGAAGCAATTCTAGGAAACAGCATGTCTATATTGATTCCACTCCTATTAATTTCAGTTTCAAAACGCGAGTGAAAAAAAACAACATATAACTGTAACAGTCCATGAAAAGAAAGTTCGCAAAAGAAAGGTGTAGCTACATTATTCGCAGCAGATAGTGCCATACCCCGCAAATTCTTACTTTCAAGCACTTTTTGTGTGTGTGTGTAAAGGTTTTGGTGGTGGTTTTTGGTTGTAGGGAAGAGAAATAGACGCGAATATATTCAACAACAATACGAACTCGGTAACAATGCAGCTCTTTCCCTTCCCACATAGCCTACAAGCGAGATGCCATGCCTCGTGGGTGTTGTTTTCGCGAGGAAGGGGAGGCTTAGTGGAAAGGGAATGTTTGGTGGATAAGGTAAGGGGGTTTAAGGCTCCCAGTAGACCAGACGAAAACGGAAATGCAGCAACTGGCCCTCAGTCTCTCGCTATCCAAACAGAATCGAAACGAAAAATGGAAAAATGAGAGGTTATGACATCATTTCTATAACACCTACACATACATAGGAAGAGAAACAGAGTACGGTAGTTCACATACCGTACGTGGAATCGTATTTACGTCTTTACAAACATCTGCCCCATACACCGCGCTACAGGCATTTAGGAAACAAGGCAAGCAGAGATGTACATATTTTACTTGATTCCGAAAAAATAAATTAAGTGAGTACAAATTAATTTAACGGATGGCAAGGTCCGGGGTCTGAAAATCTACCCCTCTTCATAACAAAAAGCTAAAAAAAGACCAAAAAAAAGTTGACCAAAACGTTTGCAAGTTCACTTTCTGTGTGCAAGGTTCAGGTTCTAACCCGGTGAGGGATTACTCAACGCTCAGGAACTTTCATAAATACTATTGGGTTCGGTCCTTAAGAGTTTTATTGAGTTGAATGGACGAGTGATAGTGAGAGAACATCTTACACTTTCACTTTATACTTAAATAAATAAAACTCCTCCGAGATTTCTAGGCCTATGATGACAAATTTTCGAAAAGTGGTACTGCTTGTACTGGAGAAGGCCTAAGGTTTGAGATTGGAGAAAAGTTGTATGGTTTCCATGGTAACGATACTTCAAGAAAAACACATCATCACACATTACGTAAGAACAACTGGACTTACTCCCTCCATGGTAAGAGTGGACAACCCTCCATGTTGTAGCCAGATCAGAACCTTCACCTTGTTACTGTTTCCATGGGAACTAGATACAATTATAAAAGCCATAGCTTTACATATGAAATTAGCATTGTAGTTCACCACCAACATGAGAAACTCAGGCCACAACATACGAAAGATAGAAAGTTAAAAAAGTTAATAAGAGAACAATACATCTGCTGCGCATCGCTAAACAATATTAATGATAACACCACTCGTGGACAAAGGCAGGGGACGCTACAGGCCCGGAAGCTGAGAATCCGAAACAAACTTTGCACATTATGTTGAGGATAGATTCAAGGCAAAAGAGAAAACTTAAAACAAAATTACACTCACGGGACATTTTTGGTATTAAATTATGCGAATCACGAAATATGTTCGAAACTGTACTACGCGTTGAACTTGCAAGAGTTTCCACCATAGTAACCACTGAGGTAAACACAAAGGCGTGTTTCTTTGTTATTTACATACACTGACACGTGCAATGTATACGCATATACAAAAATGAACTATAAGATTGATCTCTTCAAAATGGCAATATATGAACTCTGAATACAAACTCGTAAATAGAATCATACTTAAAACCAGAACTCGAAGTTAGGGAGGGTGAAAACCGTTCACAAAATTAATTTTCCAATTCATGTTCTCTTTCGAGAGCTGCTGGAGAAGTTTCTGCAGAATACTACCAACAGTGGCGCTAAAAGCTACATCAATTTTGTCAAACACTCTACCCTGGAATATGCTATGGCGGCTAAGTAGCTATGGCGGCCTTCTAAAATTGCAAAAATATTTCCTTGTCGAATTAACAAAGGTCATTGTTGCGAAAAGAAAGTTAAAAAAAAAAAAACTTCACTCATGCAATAATTCAAAAAATATATTTTTCATCTCACAAATTTTTATTTTATCGAAATTTCAAAACATTTCCCATCGTTTCAGGTTTTATTAAACAAAGCTTACATTTCGACTAGGTATTATTATGGTCTGTGGAAAATTACCAAGAAATTAAGTAAACAGTTCAAATAACTCTGAAGCAGCAAGCATATGAAAACGCAGGAAAAACCATTGAACAACAAAACGCTTTGTCTTTGGGCCAAAGGCAAATTAAATCCATGTCCCGGGTATTCAAGGTTTTTAAAAACTTTTTGAATTGTTGTATGCATAAATTAAAGAGAACAAAATTGTGGTAAAAGAAAGCAAACGATATTTTTTCCCTTTGTCTCTCCTTCGCTGGAAACCGGGACACTGCATCCCGAGAACTATTTGCGGGACACCGGGACGCAGAGCAGCCCTGTGTTGGAAGTGTAAGTGAGCCATGGCCTAGCTTGAAGATACCATCCTGGAATTTACCTGGTGCCTCCGTTGAGCGGCCGCAGGACCGATTGCTGAGATAACACTCTTTCAACTGAGCTACACTGTAAAAATAGGGAGACAACTTTCATCCAAAAAATGGAGGCAGCTGAGCTGCCTCCACGTTCTGGATTAACCTACATTCAGCCAGATTTCGGCTGAACGTTTAACTTTCTGTAAAATTTCAAAATGAGGATATTATATATATATATACGACTTTTCCAACGTATTTCATTCAAGCAGAGCATGTTTTGAAAGTGGAAAAGGTAATGTTCCTTTATTTATTTATTTTTTAAAAAAAGATGAGGTGGTCGGGTTTCGATCTAGGGTCTACTAGCACACTGGTCAGATGCTATCGCGACTTAGCTACGAAGACAGTTGGTGCTTATAGCTTTCCGAGTGACATTAATTTTATAGCTAGGATTTCACTGCGAAGGAGGGTAAATATTAACATGTTGATTTTACTACGAGGAATGTCTCTTGTGAAAAAAGAAAAGAAAAAAGAAGATGCGTTTGCTACAGTGTAATTATTTATACCCAACTTAATTCCTATTTCCGCTAATGTAATCCTAGTTGTTTACTGTTCACAGTCCAAAAGCAATATAAGCACTCAAAATGGCGGTGTGTTCAGTGACAAGCAAGTAACATAACTCCTATTATTGGATTATAGAATATCCAACCAAGGCTTAAACTTCATTCGCGAAAGTAAGTAACCTCAACATTGCCAGTTTATCTTACACTTCGATCAGAAAATGACCGAATTTTAACCGTAAAATAAGTTGAACGTTCACCGACAAAACACTTTGGGCAGTTTGAACCCATTTTCAGTTAATGTTAACTTATTACAAAGAAAATGTTAAACTTTAAAACTGAGTTAACGTTACCAATCATTTTACTAAAGGACTTACACTATATCCACATTGAAGAGTAAATACAACAAAATGCTAATTTTCGACTTTTATTTCTCCATAAAGCGGAGTAACTTTAATCCATTTCGTGTTTCCACTTTTTACAGTATACGTTCTAAGTGGAACGAAAAATTATTTCGAATATATATAACAGTCGTAAATAATAAACAGTTTCAACAACCGCATATAGGTTTGAAAATGGCATTACAATTTTCGCAATCAAAACTCACTGTTTACCTATTTCTATAGGCAAATTACGATAAAATATGTTATGTTTCTTCAATTAGTAATAATGCAAACTCCACAGGTAGCAACTATGCAACACCAAACATCCCACAGGATTTCTTCCGCATGGCGAAAATTCCTTACAAAATACTCTTCCCTTCCTTCCAAAATGCTTCTGTATTACCATTCCCACTTTTTAACACTAACGTACAACGGCTTATATCCAAATCCAGTGTGGTCACTATCTTAAGCCCTTAACATACACAAGCATACATTGAAGACAAAAACAACCTACCAGAAGAGGAGAGTCCAAAAACTCTAAAAGGAATTCCGCTGAGGATTGTCCAGAAGGAGTAAACACAGAAAACTCAAAGACTTTTTAAGCATACGAGCCATTTTGTACGCCTAACCTTTTATGGTGTATTAGAGAAGTGACTAGGGATAAGGAAATATGCACGCAGTTTTAAGCCTAGAAATTACATTAGGATTTCTCGAACAGATTCTTCTTCATTTCCATTGTTTCTGTAATACGAATGATTATGTTGTGCCAAACAAAATATCTGACCTCTGTAATGGTCTGCTACTTATTTTCTCAACAATTACAGTGATTAAATGTGAAACTACATAAATATAATGTAACAGTGAAAATGTAATAATCACAGAAAAAACACAGTATCTTACTTACACCTGTGGTTATCAAAACGTGCTACAACTGAATTATTTATTTGCAGAATAAGAGTTTTCTTTGTCGCTTTTTATAGAAATCCATTGAGCAGATGCAGCTGTTTAAAATCGTAATTTATACGAATCATACGGATTGCTCAATATTGAGAGTCTCAGACTTCTTTTATGGACTCGCGCTTCTACATGCGTACAGAAACGCAGGCTGCAACCAGTTTTCTTTTGTACTTTTTATTCATTACATTTCGAGTGATAGCGAATGGGTTGGTGATCTCTTGTTCGATGACAGAGGTGGCTTGCCGTCCAATGTCATTGTTGGTGTTGATTTTTATATTACAGAGCCGATGTAGCTTCTTCCAGGTAAGTTAGACAGCTTTATGCTGAATTAAAAAAAAATATTTAATTGTATTTAAGGTCTTTGGGAAACTTTGACTCAGGCCGAACTCAACTGTGAACTCTTTTTAACGCCTTTATGCATCTACTACTCAAGGCGGGGTAGAATGGAGAGAGGATGTTGGAAGTTAGACGACCAGGGCCTAATCTGTAGGTACCATCCCGGCATTTGCCTGGTGTGACTGAGGAAAACACCTCTGTCAGGATGGTCGGCCGCTGGTATCGAACCCCGGACCTCCAGAATGCTAATCCAACGCTCTACCACTGAACCAAGGCTTCTCGGTGGTTAAGGCTGAAAGGACAATGATGGAAGAATTAGTGGAATGAAGTAAATGAAAGAAAAACGGGTGAACACCGAGAAAACCCACCCACACGGTGTTTGTCCACCACAAAGCCCAAACAGCACAAGCCGTGATCACACCGAAGACCCCACGTTGCAGAGGTGAGCGCTCAACCGCTGAGCCACGGAGCTCCATGATTAATTAAATATCATCAAACTTATAAAAGTAATTTGCTAAGATTCTTAGGCCAGTCTCGCTGAAAGCTTTCTGTTGTTACACCATATTGCAAAACGTATACATAATAATAGTCCGTCTCCCTCTGTCAATAGTAACAAAAAAAAAAAGAAGTCTTGTTACACTATAAACCTGACCTCAAAATGCATGCATAAAACAAACACGCAATACGAGAGGAAACAACCTCAATATTTTGTACCAATGATTGATTACGTATTTAAAAATAAAAAATAAAAAAACACGCGAACAAACAGACAACAGATAGAAACAAGCCAAGAGAATAACGCAAAGCGCATGCGAAGAATCTAACATCGAAAAGTGAATATTCTATTAAACAGCTTCTGACGGATTGATGGGAAACTACGGAGCCTAACAATATAAACAGACGAGCACGGTATGGCAAGATGAAGGATTGCAAGCATAACTTTTACAACACAGTCAGAGCATAACAAGACCAGCTACCTTGAGAAAAATAACTAAGGCCATTTATACACCCTTTAATGGTCTACTGAAGAATCTGTGGATGTCGTACCAACTAATATATATATATATATAATCGTTTGTTGATTGTTTCTCGAACAAGGAAAGTCTTTGTAGAGAAAATGCAAAAAAAAAAAAAAAATCCAAAAACGCTGCTTTTAGTGAAGATTCTTTGAAAAACTGGGCTTTACTTGGTCTATAAGATATTACTCTGTTGATGTACACTCACTGAGGACTTCTCTATTGGGCTATACGTAACCTATTACAATAACCAAATAAATATCTGTCATTTACTTACCACTGCGATGATTAAGTTTTCTGTTTTACTTATTAAATCGAGACCCCTCGCAAATACATCTGATTCTCCTGCTTGAGAATCACTAATTAATAAGACATTAGCTTGTTACTTTCTGTTAAGGAGAAAGAAAATACACTTTCCTCTAAAAGCGACCGGGAAAAACTGAAACAAACAAAATAACTTTATAGTATCAACTTAGGATTGACCCGATGACAAGCTAAAACAACCACCAGTAACTTTATAGTATCCACTTAGGATTGACCCGATGACAAGCTAAAACAACCACCAGTAACTTTACGTATAGTATCAACTTGGATGGACTAAATGACATGCTGAAACAAACAAAATAACTTTATAGTATCCACTTAGGATTGACCTGATGACAAGCTAAAACGACCACAACTAACTTTATAGTATCAACTTAGGACGTACCCAATGACACCGTACTGGAGTGAATTCGTTCAATGAAGGCCCTGCCAACTTTAAGTGTCATTAGATTATAAACTGCCGAATAAATTGAGGTCGCTCAACCAAAATCTCCAATGTTTGTATCTACCTACTTCAGTTGAGGTGCTAGCATCGGTTACAGACACACGAAATAACAAAATTTTTGAGCCCACTGAAAGCCAACGAAAGTAAATTCTATACTCCATCGTACCTACTAATATACCTGGTTTGTGTTTTCTTGTTTTTTGTAAACTACTTTTTTTTTCTGCATCAAAACCGGTCATTTTTCATAAGTTGGGTTCACGCGTCTTCATTTCTATCAGGAAGTACTAAATCCCTTCTCAGCTCCTCTTTGGGTTCCTAACACTGGAAGCTGCTACATCATTTAGCGACGGAGCTCTTTGCCACGGAAGCATCTGTTATCGACCATTCGTTCAGTATCCCGTAAATAAGACCACCCCCATCTCTTCGTATCTTCATCTTCTTCTTCTTCATCTCATCTAAATACACGGTGAATTAACAAGAACCAACCGTCTGCATGATTGCTTCTCATTAATTAATACAACGGGCAAGAAGGCAATGTTTATCAACACCACCACACGAAGAAACATGCTACATTAACGCCACCTCCCGCCCATGGACTAATTCTTTTCGTCTTCGTTTTTAAGTTTCTTTTGCGAAAGTTTGGTCTTTCTCCTAAAACCACACACACCCACACACACAAAGAAAAAAAAAAAATATTACAATCTACTGCCTTGCAAAATGGAGCAAAATCAACGACCACAACGTAACTCTTATGAAAAAGGGTTATCAATACAGTTATTGACATCATTAGCCTAGTACCCGAGAGGTCCTCGGATCGCGTCCCGAATGAGATTTAACCTCACATTTCCTCTTTAACAAAAGAGAATAATGAGATGCTACCTTCATATAAGATCTTGGTCGCCAACTTGCGCTCATAAACTGTCTGAAACTGCTACCAGGAATGCATTAAAATTTGATTTCCCGTAAAATGAATACAATAATAAGAATTTGAATTAAATTTTTAAGGTATTTAGGCAACTTTGGTTCAGGCCGAATGGATGATGATGCGAGAATTGTTAGAAATGAAGAAAGCGGAAGGAAACGGGACACCTCCGAGAAAATCCACGCATACGTTGTTTATTTAGCACGAACCTCATACTGCACGAGCAGGGATCGAAGCGAGGACTTCAAGCACCAACGATGAGCGCTCTACCACAGCCACGGTGGCCCAGTATTACAAGAACTATGACCCAAATGAATTAAGAAATCCTTTTAGGTACATTCTTTTCTGGTTTTGTCAAATAAGTTTTCTAGTAAAACAAGGACGCTCCCGGGGACGGGAGGAGATACCATTTCTGTCCCTTCTTCAGCATTTTTTTTAGAACAGAATAAACATTAAATAAGCTATATCCCGTTGGTACCTTCTAAAGCAATTTTTACTAAAGCCTGCTGAGATAAGTCATCCTTCAGACCTGCTTCGGATACCACCAAGCTGATCAGTATAAGTTACGTGAATATACAAAAAAAGTGACCAAACGGGTCAAGTCAGGCGCACTAGGATATTCATATCACGGTAATACTCGGTGTCACGGGTCGTGTTGAGACAACCAAACCAGACCGTTGGGAGCACTAGTTGCCGATTTTCACTGCGAAACTATGAGAAAAGTGGTTTTGAGAGAGATTATTATTATTATTAGACTTTTATTTTACATGGCAAAAGTTAAGGCTGATAGCCTTGTCTTAAACTTAACCATGATACATAATTTACATATCAGAAGAAAAATACTCATAAATACAAAATCCTAAGTTGATAAAACATATATACAGACACAATACACACACAATAGCCTACAACTACGACAAGAATACAATATAATAGTAATACATGAACCCTTCCATATTATAATGAATCTGTATCTCTTCTCATTTTCCCTCCCTTCCCACTTTATCGATACAGACCCAATTTAGAACCCTCTCCACCCAAACCCCCAGAGCGTCTGAGTAGGGGGCGTAAATAATGTCAACAATAACGGGTAAAGTTACGCATTTCTTTGAGTAAACTAAGAACTTTCAAAAGTACTTGAAATATCCTTCACAGCTGTTACAACCAGAAGGTTAACTTAAATACGCAACTATTTCTTTTTCTAAGCAATATTAGTAACCACTGAGCTGTACATTATCACATGTTTGTTGTTGAGAAAATATCGGTCTTCCTCGACATATTATTTTATTGTAAGGTTTTAGTTTTGCATAAAATTACTATATGACAAGATCAGATAAAAATTAAATGAATTGTATGGACGGTAACAGCACAATGGCTTACGCCCGTCCCGAACTATAAAGATAAGCAAGAAAGTTCTGTAGCTTTTTCACCCACCACCTTCGAATATCGATACGTCACCTAAGGCGTACCTGGAAGATCAAAAATAGTCCCCATCAGCATCGTCGACCTTCTGCCAACGTTCTGGAAGGCCATGGATTCCATCGCGGTAGAACTTGGTGGGCCGTGAAGCGAAGAAGGTATCAAGTGCATTTTGCACCTCTACTAGGGATTTGAACTGGCGTCCTCTAAGGTGATTGTCCAAGGAATGAAACAGGTGAAAATCGTACGGTGCAATATCCGGGGAGTATGGCGGATGCAATAGTGTTTCGCATCCAAGGCGTAGAATGGTGTCCCGGATCATCCTAGCCACGTGGGGCTTAGGATTGGCCTGTAACAGGAGGACCCCTTTGCGATTCAGAAGTGCTGGCTCCTGAGTTTTTAGTTTTTCTTGAACACGGCTCAACTGCTGACAGTACACAGTTGCATTGATGCTCTGACCAGCTGGTAGCAGTTGCCGATGCACAATGCCGCGAGCAGTTCACCAAATACACAGGAGGACCTTCTTCTCGTGCAGTGCTGGTTTCCGCTGTTTTGGAACCGGTTCATGGGATGCTAGCCAATGATGACAGCGCCGTGGAGCTTCATACAGGACCCACTTCTCATCACATGTCAACATCCTGTCCGGAAATGGCTCCTTCCTCAGACGAGACAGCAAAGAAACACAGGTGTCTGCTCGCGTTGCCTTCTGGCCCGGAGTCAAATCATGTGGGACCCATCGACCCAACGTGTAGTGCCTCCCAAGTTGATGGAGGTGCTGCCGAATGGTTTCTCCACTCACACTGAATTGTAGTCCCAGTTCCTCACATGTCTGGCCACTGTTCGCCTCAATTGCTGCCTGAAGATCATTTGGTACCTGTGTTGGTCTTCCTGCTCATGATGCGTCTTCGAGTGTTTCGTCACCGTCCTTAAACTTTGTAAACCACCGCTGCACTGTCCGCGTAGTCACGACACCCTCACCAAAGGCCTGTCATATCTTCCGCCCCGTTGCAGCTACGTTTGACCCCAGTTTGAACTCGTACAGCATACACGCCCTTATGACGCTCTGTGGAGGTCCCATGTCCACTCTGCCCTTCCGCACGTTCACGGTGTAACTGAACTTCCACAACCAGGTAGTATGTTGGCTATACCCACACCAACAACTGACCTTCGCCTGATCTCCATTTGCATTCAACTCACGGTGTGAGGGCCAATTGAACACAGACCTCCACAAAAAGCGACAAAACTTTCTTGGTTCCCTTATATATGACAAGTATGAAAGTTCGTCATTAAGTTTCTTAGTACGTTTGTCCCTCGCTCATCTAGTCATCTGTATATGTGTATTATGTAGAATGAAATTAAAGTTGGCACAAAAAGCTAGTTCAACTATCTGATGCCACAAACGTAAAATTACAGAATTACTTTTATTTCGGGTACACTCATACTACAGACACAAAAATAAACAAAGGCAAAGAACCTCGAACAGGAAGGAAACGAACAAAAAAAACAGACAAAAATAAGATAAGCACATCAACATGGAACATGAAAACATTGCCGAAAATATGAACGATATAAGAAGAAAACAAAACAGCGAGATGCAAAACGAAAAAAACAAATGAAAACAAGACAAAAAAAACGAGGCACTAAAACACGAGACGTGACATCATGAACAACTTACGTGCCATGACTGTTGCATACCACCTAGGATACAGATATGACAAGAGCAGGGGAGTAGCAAACTTTATGACCATCGTCTCTCTCTGCGACATTTAAATGCTGCAGGGCTGTGATAAAAACCTTTCTTGTCTATTTACAGCTTTCAGTGAGTACACCATCTGCTTACTCAAGTAAATGACCACCTACCTACATCTTGTATTTTGTTTCAGCTTTGTAAACAAAAAACAAAACAAAAAATGCAAATACCACGAAATCCATGAAAAGGGTGCATGCAAATAGAACTCCCTTAAAATTCAGTATTTTCTTTCAGGGACAAACTTCACACAAACGAATTAAAGAGCTACACGTCAAAAACTGGCTACACGTTTTGACCAAATTTGCTGATTTCATACAGCTGAAGTAGAAGTCTTGTCACGAGGCTGGGGCATGGGTTTCTGGATTTTAAGAAGCATCAAACTCGTCTAATAACAACGGTTTACCGTCCATGTAAAATGAAATTCATCAAAGTTTATCATATATATATATATATATATATAAATAAATCACAGCCATATTCAATCCACTACTGGATGAGGCCTCTCCCCGAAGGGAGGAGTAGGTTTACTGCTCCCACGCTGACCAGACGGTTTTGGCACAGAGAGCCGAAGCTCTCACTGTGATCGCCACTGTATTTTATTCGCAGCAGCTCCCCAATAATTGTCCTCACGATGCTGGACCAACACCGAATTTTTTTAGCCCAAACCGGGAATTGAACCCGGGATCGCTCGCACTGAAGTCGAGCGAGCTACCAACTAGGTTACGCAGGAGCTCGTATATATATATCGATCTGGTTGTTGCAGAACATTCGAAGTTACAGAGTAAATACCTCTGTGAGTCGAAGTTTTAGTTGACTAAATCTTTAAGTCGAAGCTGCTGAGCCCAGCACCCTTGCTTACATCACTACATTATCTCCAGATAATATCTCCATATCTCCATCTATTGGAATATGGACAAATAGAGTACAAGCGGGTTATTCCGATGAATTTCGTAGGACGGGTGATACCAATCGGAAGCAATAACTTTACGACATATGCTACCATCTGACGGAGATTGGATACAAAGTCAGTTTAGAGTGGAGTGACCATCTTCAGTGACGTGTAGGTGTGAGCTTACATTATTTCGGAGTCAGGAGCAATTGGCAGTAAGTATGATCTTGTCGAACGTGGTTACATTTTTAGATTCACTGTTTGGAAGTAATTTGTGAATACATATTCCTTGTGACACGAGTAGTCATATTCCGGATGTAGAGTTGCCAACCCAGTGTTCAAAATTATCTATCAATTTCGGTCGATTCCGATCTGTTTTTTACGAGTGATATCATACTCGCTGAAAATCCTATTCTCCAGGTCAATTTCCCATGTCACTTCGTCGTACAGGACTAGAGCTATGCCATAACTGAGTTAGTCATTGGGTTTCTTGGAATATACTGATATGTCACATGAGTCTTACTATTTAAAAATTTTGAAGCATAGTCAAGATGGCGGTCATTAATGTCATACTTTATAGCATGTATCGCCTCCTATCCATTAGCTTTCGATATATTTAATAGTTTGTAAAAGAAAAGGCGTTTTCCTTACTCTGTATTTGTTTTAGTTCATCTCTGTGTTCCATATTTCTCGGGTCGTCTTGTCGTTGTTAGTTGACCATAGCAGCTATAATTTTGGCTATTAGGTTTACCTAGTCACCCACAATACCTATATAGGAATTTTCATCAAAATCGGGCTGTCACCTGGCGAGTGTTACTTATTAGCGACCGATCCTTTTTCCTTAAAACTCTCTACGAGTTTAAAAGAACATTACGCCGTCGTCCTTTGCATTCTCAGATATTTATCAGAGATTGTCCAAATTAAATTGAATTTTATTCAAGGCCTTTAGGCAACTTTGGCTCTGCCCAAACGGATGGATGATGAGAGAGTGCAATGAAGAAAGTGGGATGAACAGAGAGACCTCGAGAAAATCCACAAACACGGTATGTTTGTTCACCATAAATCCCAAATTGTATGAGTCGGAATAGGGTCAGCGACCCCACACACTAGAAATGAGTTCTCTACCAATAAAAAGTTGCAAAATTCTTCTGAAATTAGGCCTGCAAAACTCAGTCGTATAGAAAACAGTTCTAACTGGGGCGCATGAGTTAGAACGATTAGATTAGTTCTTTCAGGACTATGTCTCAAATGGTGAGGCATAAATGGAAAAACAACCTACTATACCGCAGAAATTACGCACATATTTACCATTACACTAAACTACGATTAGCCCAGAATGTGACTGCAAGGTCATTTCTTGAGTTCCATACGCATTAGAACTTCATTGATTCTGGGTCTTCGAAGACTCGTGAGCCAAGGAACTGAGAGATAAATATTAGCGTTGTACTAACTTTGCACCCGATTTTAGTACAAGGTCAAATATATCTTTTCATAGGATAGGATATAATTTAATAGAACTACCGTGTACTATATCATAAGCTGGTAAGTCTAAGAAAGACATTTCTGTTTCAAAATTAGTGATGATGATGACGGTGATGGGTATTCTGCCCGAAGGTAGGTCCTGATTCAAAGGTCTCTGAGCAAGATGAACCAAATAATGGTTTGCCACTACCTTTCATTGGACGAAGACAACAACCTAAGAACGGGACATACAGTTTAACGTGGGCTCCGAACCACTTGTCCTCTTGATTACAAGGCACTATAGCGTTACTACTCAGCCACAAAGAACACGTTCAAAATTAGTACTAATGAAATACTGAAGAAAAATTGAATTTTGATAGAAAGCCGAAAAACCAAACCGCAAAGATTAGTTAAAACAAAACCGAGTGACTGTAGCAAAGAACGAAACTTCAGCGCTGTTGATATGAGAAATCAACTATATATATCCCGGTTATTGGTTTTCTAACATATCAAGACATACGCTAGCTCCATCTTACTAAAAAAAATACAAAAAAAAACCAACTGAACTATAGAAATTATTATATCTCTCCCCTTCGTTGATGTCCTCATTAAATTACTAAACTAAATCCAAAGACGTATCGATTTAGTAGTGATGTCAATTTTGAATAAAGAAGTGAAAAATCAATTTTTGAATAGCTTCTTTATTTTTCCGAACAGAGCATGCCTGTACGGTAGGCAGCCGTCAGTCAGTCACAGCATTTTTTTTCCCTTTCACAAGTTACGAGAGAAGAATACAATAAGATGTCAATGAAAAAGAGGAGAAAAAAGAAAAAAAGACATGCACTAGAACCCGCCATTCCATTATCACGAAAAAAAAATAAATCTTAATTTGAAAGAGACAAAAGCTGGAGATAATAAGAAAAAAGGAAGAAGAAACAGACCAACAAAAGCCAAAACAAGGTGTAACTGGTGAATTCCGCTCAATCGACATCCTGGGACAGAGACAAGAGAATATGAGCGAAAAGACAAGAAGAACGTGGAAAGGGAAGGGTTACTGTCGCGTTTCTATAGCAACGTGCCTTACGTCTAAAGATGGAAACTCGAGACGCCATTCGTAAGGGGATAATGATGAGGTACGGCATTCAAAAAAAAACAAAAAAACTATAGGGTATCTTCTTTCGCTTTCCCCTACTAACTGATTTTCAATTGTCTGTTATTTGTTCCATCTGTTTTTTCTTCCACCCTCTCTTCGTTTTCATTTCTCTTCTACACCATGAAATATTAAATGAGACAAATAAAAAAAACAAGAAAGTTTTTCATTTCTCATCTTTTAAGGATGCTCAATTTGCCAACCATAACATGATTACTACCAAAGAAAGAAAACTAGATCTTCAAATGTTTTATGACGAAAGAGAGAAATTAACGTATCAGCAGCAGGTATTGAAAGCCTGATTTTCAAAGGTTGCCAGAGAAAACAAGAAATATTATTAGATAAAAAATGGTCCTTGGTACTTTTCATCGTAAAAACAATTTGACAAAAAGTCTTTCTTAGTTTAAAACTAGGATGGAATAAATACTGCTCTTTTTAAAAATGTGGATGTTGGGCTTTGACCTACTTCTAGGACTAGATCATAAGCTGCAGAATTCCTGCACGATGATTTTTTTTTATATATATGGTGTAGTAAAAAGTAATCCATTATTTTTCCATGACATTGAAGGCTTGACTTACCACAGTTAGAATGATCCGATTTAGGTCACATATGCGCCGTTTTGTTCGATAACGTGTTGCCATTTGGAAGGTAATATCATGATGCCTCTCTCATAGAAGCCCTTGTCCCTATTGGCAAAAAATTGAGACAGTCGATCTTCACAAGCCTCTCTTGACGCGAATTTTTCACCAGCAAACGTGTTCGCCATGGACAGGAACAGATGGTAATCACTCGGTGCCAGGTCCGGACTATAAGGTGGATGCATAAGAACCTACAAACCAAGCTTCCGGAGCTTCTGGCGAGTCCCTATCGATGTGTGTGGCCTGGCGTTGTCCTGGTGGAACACAATGCCTCTCCTATTGGCCAAAGCTGGCCGCTTCTGGGCGATTGCTGCCTTCAGACGGTCCAATTGTTGACAATATAGTTCCGAGTTAAGGGTTTGGCCGTAGTGGAGCAGCTCATAGTAGATAATTCCCTGCCAATCCCACCAAACACACAGCAAAACCTTCCTGGCCATCAATCCTGGCTTGGGCACCGTTTGCGCCGGCGCACCGCGCTTCGACCACGACCGTTTTCGCGTGACGTTGTCGTAAGTGATCCACTTTTCATCACCAGTCACCAACCGCTTCAGAAATGGGTCGCTTTTGTTACGATTCAGCAGCGATTCGCAGATGGAAATTCGGTCCATGAGGTTTTTTTGCGTTAACTCGTGTGGCACCCATACATCAAGCTTCTTTGTGTATCCAGCCTTATGCAAATGGTTCCACACGGTTTTTTGTGCAATGTTTAGCTCTTGGGCAATCGAAACAGTGCTTACATGACGGTCGGACGCGACAATGTCCATGATTTTATCGACATTTTCGACAC
>JAGDQP010009315.1:0-59693 GCA_022664845.1 Lepisma saccharinum
CTCTTGAATTACTTATGAACTTTCTTCCCTGAAAGTCTGAACTCTCTAGGATTGAATTTGTAGGAACAACATTGAAATTTTGTGCAACGATAAAAATACGTTAGACACATACGGATACACTGCTGCCATCTCTTGTTAGAGATCTTGGCTTTATATTCCCCTTAAGGATAATTTGGATAAAGGGCAAAAGGAAGTCTGATGTCCTGGCTTTTTTGATGTTAGGTTTGTCGTGGTATGATCTATTGATTCAGATAAAGGTGGATTATGGTCAGTTCGGAGTCTGTACTGATTAGTGTAACGAAGTCTTTGTGTTCTAAGCTACTAGTCGATTTTATAAAATGTCTGTTGATTTGTGTTATTGAAAACTGAGTTCTGATTTATGTGTTATGCTACGGAGAATTGAGTCTGAGTAAAACAACAGTTTTTGTAGTACACTTGGTACTTATTTGTCACTTGTAGATAAAGTCGGGAGGAATATTACCAGATGTGGGCTATGGTTTTGGATGCAACGCAAAAGTTACTTTAGAGTAAGCTAGAGGTAACAGGCGTGCGGGGGCTTGTATTGGGCATAGAAATGCTTCAAATTCAGCAGGTTTACTTTGATACATTTGTTCAACAGAAAAGTATTGATCCACAAACTCGTAAGTAATTTTACAGAGCGGCCGTAGCTGAGTTGGTAGAGCGCTGGCACCTCATTCGGAAGGCCCGTGGATGGAATCCCGCGACCGACCATCCTGACTGAGGTTTTCTAGAGTTTTCCTCAGTCCCACCAGGCGAATGCTGGGATGGTACCTTAACTGAAAGCCCTGTCCGCTAACTTTCCCATTGTTGTCCCAAGCCATAGGCCATCATTGCCTGTTAGGCTTTAATACATTCAAATTCAAATTTATAAGTAATTATACTTTCCATCACTTTTCTGCCAGAGCTCCCTTGAGCCATGACTAGTCTCATTATCGTCAATTGTCTGGGTTTGTGGACATGAGTGCTTCTTAGACGAAAACAACACTAACATGGGAACCCTTTTTGGTGTTCAGTGAGTTTTGACTTCGGACATATTTTTTTACCTTATTTGAAGCAGATGGCGAAAATAACACTAATAGACTCGCACTCTGTCATATACCAGGTGTATGCATAAGTAGTTTCTGGTTTACCTAAGAGATGGCGCCAGCGAAAAAAAACCAGCGTATTCATTTGACACATACGTCATTTTGTTCGTCTGACATTAAACTACAAACACAAACAAGTTGAGTCCGCCAAACACTAGCGTCTTTGTTTTATCGTTCAGTGAGCATGTCGAAGTTTGTGCCTGAAAAAGAACATTTGCGGCACGAATTGCTTTTCTTATTTAATCAAAAGAAAAAGGCTGTTGAAAGTCATCGTGTGCTGGAAGAAACATATGGTGAACACGCTCCATCGATTAGAACCTGTGAGACATGGTTTCAACAATTCAAAAGTGGTGATTTCAATGTGAAAGACAGTGCGCGCTCACAAAAGTGCGAAAACGAGCAATTGCAGGTGTTATTGGAGGATGACCCAACTCAAACTCAACAGCAATTGGCAAAAGCATTAAATGTGTCACAAGAAACATTCAGCAGACGTTTACGAGCAATGGAGAAGATCAATAAACTGGGTAAATGGGTCCCACACGATTTGAATGAACGTCAAATGGAAAATCGCAGTCACTTGTGAAATGCTGCTTCAACGCCACGAAAGAAAATCCTTTTTGTATCGAATTGTGACGGGTGACGAAAAATGGATTTATTTTGAAAACCCGAAACGGAAATAATCGTGGCTTTCACCTGGCGAAGCCGGTCTTTCAACACCAAGACTAAATCGCTTCGGCAAGAAGACCATGCTTTGTGTCTGGTGGGACCAGAGCGGTATTGTGTATTATGAACTCTTGAAGGCTGGCGAAACCGTTAATGCACAACGCTATCGCCAACAAATGATTAATTTAAATCACGCATTGATCGAAAGACGACCGGAATGGGCCCGAAGACATGGCAAAGTGATTGTGTTACACGACAATGCGCCGTCTCACACAGCAAAACCAGTGAAAGACACCTTGAAATCGCTTGGATGGGACATCCTTCGGCACCCGCCGTACTCCCCAAACCTGGCGTCATCTGACTATCACCTATTCACATCAATGGGGCACGCGCTCGCAGAGCAGAACTTCAGCAATTTCGAAGACGTTGAAGAATGGCTCGACGAATGGTTTGCCGCAAAAGACAAGCAGTTTTTCTGGCATGGTATGCATCAATTACCTGAAAGATGGGTGAAATGTGTAAAAGCCGATGGCCAATATTTTGAATAAAACAAAATTAATTTCCCTTGAAAATTACGTGTTTTCTTTACCACAAAAACCGGCAAAAACTTATGCATACACCTGGTATTTGTGTCCCGAATAAGTCGAGTCGTGTAATGTGAGCGACTTTTTAAGCAGTAAAATTAACCTTGAAGGTGAAACTTTATACTAACTAAATGAGTTACCAGATGCATTTTCGTAAGTACTTTACGGGTAGAACACAAATTTCACCATGACAATGTTCGCGAATTGAATGTTTTTTATACAAACTGCAGTTTTTGATCGAAAATGAACAAAATTCCATAGAAAGCAATGCCTTAAAGGAACAACAATGCCACTGTGGGAAAGGGGAAGGGGGTCAGGGGATTATAAATACATAAAAAATAATGGTTTCTAATACCTTTTGGGGGGCCTAGGGCGCTTGCAAGCGCTAAACCACTGATCGACTTTTCTATGGAATTTTGTTCATTTTCGATCATAAACTGGAGTTTGTATAAAAAACATTCAATTTGCGAACGTTGTCATGATGAAATTTGTGTTCTACACGTAAAAGTACCTAGAAATACATCTGATAACTCATTTAATTAATATAAAGTTTCACCTTCAAGGTTGATTTTACTGCTTAAAAGTCGCTCAAATTACACGACTCGACTTATTCGGGACACTAATATATGACAGAGTGCGAGTCTATGCGTGTTATTTTCGCTATCTATATGCTTCAAATAAGGTCAAAACATATATCCGAAGTCAAAACTCGCTGAACAGCAAAAAGAGTTCCCTCGTAAGTTTTAGTTAAATACAATATCCGTGTAAATTTGGTCTTCCTTTGGAACTAACCTGGAGCACGGAGAATGGTAAATAATTGGAACAGTGACTATACTCAAAAAATTATTGGTGTTTATTGCCACGCCAAAAGGTGTAATAGAACACCTTTACCTCTACACCAATTTCAGTGCTGGGTAACACCAATTCTATTGTCGGTTTACACCATCCAGGGTGTCCAATAAACTCCATTGAAGGTGTTCCCTAACACTTTTAGCGATGCACTTTAACACTCCTAACGGTGTTTCTGAACACCGGTAGAGGTGTTTGTCAACACCCAGAAGATCTTTGGACACCCCGGATGGTGTAAACCAACACTAGAATTGGTGTTCCCCAGCACTGGAATTGGTGTAGAGGTAGATGTGTTTGTATTACACCTCTTCGGGTGGCAATAAACACCAATATTTTTTTTGAGTGTAGAAGATGACAGAGAGCGCAATTCTATGGATTGTTACAAGGTAAGAACTTGAATGTCTAAATTATTTTGGACATCATTTTCGATAACCCATGACTGCATTCTGTCAAATCTTATGAAACATTGTTGTGTGCCTAAAACAGCAAGTAAACTAAAAGTAAAATAATAAAGTGTTAGCAAAGTTCAAATTAAAGCGAAATTGAACTTCGGTAGTTCTATTCTGTACATTTACATGAAGAGAAACAATACATTAAAACATATTTTCGTTACTATTGACGCATTAGGGCAGGCAATGATACCCATAGCTTTCACTATTCCCTATACCCGGTGTAAAATTTACGTATGAAACGAATAAATGTCTTACATGCAAGACTTGCAATAAGACTAAGACTGGGCGAGGAAGACCAAGACCAAGGATACCGATGCAAGACCAAGACCAAGATTGGGTGTGCAAGACCAAGACTGCTACGGTCTTGGTCTTGGTCTTGCTTTTGCTCATCACTAGTTCAAATATTACCTCAATTTGGCTCAGTATCCAGGGGGATGTGATTCAAACTTTCCTCATTTTTACTAGGTACCTATGTATTAGGGATAGGGCATCTCTTTTATTTCGCTTAGAAAGGGGGAGAGGGTGACTAAAATGACTAAAAAATGTGGGGACGTAATATTTGAACGACCACTATCGTGACATCACACCGACTCAAAAGTTAATAGCACACAAAAATGTACACGGACAAACAGACATAAATTATAAGTGAATAATATAAAGGACATTCTAGCATTTCTTTTGTTTCTTTGAAACATGGCATATCATATGGCAGGCGTGGACCTTTCTCCAGGTAACTGGAGGCTGGCATCATCTATCCCTCTGTTGCGTTCCACTACAAAGCACTCACATACGGTCAGCAGCAGACATCTGTCTGTTCAACAGTCTTCTTTCTTGCTTCTTCCTTTTGCCTCTGTTTTCGTTCAAGAAGGTTTATATTTTATTTTTTGTCTTACTGGAACCGCTGCAGGTGATTTTGCTTTAGAATACACCTCATCTAGATTTCTTGCTTGCATGAGGCGACCTTGAAGCGCAAAGTGGCGTGAAGACTTCTAGTTAGCGAGCCAAGACAACTACCTCTACAAACGCCAAAATAACAGGGCGCTGCAACAATAAAAGTAACAATAAAAGGTAACAAAAATGCAATGACCTTGTACTTCCTCACAATCTAAGCACAGCCCTCTTGCTTCTTGTGTGCATAGAGATAAAGAGCAAATTCTACCATCTTTCCCACCTTTAGCTTGATTGAATTGAAATTAACGTCCTAAAAGAGTTGGTGAACCTCTGAGGACAGGGCCTACTGTTTTTGGTAAAGAGGGCTTCGAACAACTCCGTTCAATGGACTCCCACGAGCCGTGACCACGCGCCCAGAAAGCAAACGTGTTAACCTCTTCTACTTTCTCATTGACAAAAAAGCAATTGAACTTTTCGACGAGCATCGCATCGAAATTTCAAGTTGTAGCACATATGGACTGATAAAAACATGCCAAATCCTTAGTTTCGCAACTTCTTAGAACCGGAGTTATCACCTTAGCCCCTGGAAATTATGTAGGATACTCTTGTCATACATCCTTGTGATGGAAAATGAATCTGATTCACCAGCACTTTTTTCCCCACAAAGACGTGTGCTGCAAATTATTTAATAGTTTGCAGCACATGTCTTTGTGGGAAAAGAAGTTTGCACACGTCTTTGCAGTGCTATTTAATAGCAGTCGGTTGTGATAGTGATCTCTTGTATGTCATATATCCGTATCAATTTCAAATTGAACAGATAAACACTGAACACTAAAGCTGTAGGCTGAAGAGATGCAGTACAAATGTAATGAAGGATAGCGTAGCTCCGTTATATAAACATTTAACCATTATGTTACCCATAGGATTCCGGGGCAAACCAAAGCCAGTTTATATCAGAAACACCTGCTTCTCGAAGATCCCTTCTAATATTGTCCTTCCAACGTCGTCTTGGTCATCCCAACGACCTCTTTCCATCCGGTTTACCAATCAAGATGGAATATAATCTTCATTTCCCCCCATTCGAGCCATGATGTTGCCGTCATAAGCCTACGCAATTACAGGTAGTTTAATTTCTCAACTAAAGTAAGCAATGTCAACATCTCAGATATACACATTCAAAATTTATTGGGACCTCTTTCCAAAATTTTATGGTTGCGTGCCCTTTGACCAGTATCTTTAAAAATATGAAAACTCACACACATACTCGCACCTTATGTACGGAGGAGGACTCTTAACTGAGTTTATATCTGTGTCACGGCTCGTCATCAGATTGGAAACGGCCGGTAAATCTCTTATTTCAAATTTCAAAGTCAGTTTCTCTCTACCTCTGCTTTCATTGATATGGTAGATAAAGACTGTGCTGCAGACTGACAAACAAAACAATAATAAAAATGTCTGCAAGAATTTAATGAGGCTACTAAAAATACAGGGGCTTCAGCTTAAGGAATCTGAGGACCAGTGGCGGCGTAAGGCAATCTGGGGCCCGATGCAAGAGAATTTGATTGGGGTTCGTTCGCGAACACAATCGAGTGCGCACACTGCTACTGTTGACCGGAATATCTTATTTTTTGTTATTCCGAGCCCCGCGGGTAAAAAACTGGGTCGTGAGTATAAGAGTCCTAAGATGGCATTTGGGGTCCCCAACCACCATTGATGTGGTCCTTTAATGTGCGAATCTTAACAAGCGATTATCCACTTGTGTCGGCGATTGGTAGGGACCCTTCAGCAGGTGATACCCAAAGTGTAGACACAGCTAAGCCCCCGTTACACCACCACCCATCACTGCTGAAGACCATGAATAATGAAGATCGTGACTGGATTGCAGTCATCGAATTTTAGTAATTCGTAATCTGTCAAAATTTGTCATTTTTTTTATTTAATCCATCTCTTTCGTTCGTTCTTCGTTTCTAGAACTTTCTTTAAGCAAAAGTGGAATGTCCTTCATTACTTAGTTCTTTTTCATCCTAAGAGAAAACTTTAAAAAGAGACTTTATACGCACGCAAGATTCTCATCGGCATCCATACTTAATTTTATTCATTTCTCTTCAAAGGTTTCAAACAACATCAATGTCTCCTCTCCGCTCTCCGTTAAGTACTTTCATCAATTCAAAAACAGCCTTCGTGTATTCTTCTGCTTCTTTTTTTTTGAGTGAATCCTTCGTGACTTCCAAAGGAACGTGTATACTGAAGTCACGAGGTCTCTTACCCCTTCTTCCTCCATTTTGCTTATGGCATAAAGTCATGAATTTGTCAGAAGGGGTCATGACATATTCTTCGTGATGGCAAAATTGCGATTATTATACAGTTGTTATTCTGTGTACACAAAAGAAGAGAAGGACGCGATGAATGCATTGTTCTAAGATGCTTAACAAGCTAAACGGGAGTTTTGTATTGGACCGTAAGGTTCAAATCATGACGCATATTTTTTTAACACTATACATGTATTTTTTAATGAAAGGAATTTTTCCCCATGAGTACAATGGTTCTTAATTTCATATGGGCTTACATTCGAAACGAATGTTAGCTCAATTACTTTTTTGCTCTTCTTTTACTACCAGAAATACGTAAAACGAAAAATGATCATCAATAAACAATAATCACTACCACCATTAACAAAGAATTTGACCGTTGCAATGTTAGGAGACTTAACATATATGAAGAACAGCACTAATGGTCTTGCGGAACTGTACCGTGCCCACAAAAGGATGATCACCCTCCTCTGCACCAATTGAATGATATTTAAGAAACCAGTGGAGTACAGGAAATGTCTCTACGGGAATCAATTTGAAAATTAGAAATAAAAGTTTAGAATTCAACGTAGGAGACTAGTGGTGTAGAGGAAATGCCAGTAAAGGAGAGCCAACTTAAAAATTTCGAATAGAAAGAGCCCTCCATTTTCATTTTGCTTGTAGCATTACTTAACCGTAAACAAACTTTTTCGGAAATATATTGATCATTTTTTCCGTTTGGGAGATACAACAGAAACTCGAATTTAAACGGTAAAGAAAAGGTGAATTGTTTCTATAAAATTTATTTAGAATTAAGTAATGTCCAACAAATTGAAAGTTGAGCACACAGTTCCCTTTACACGTATTTCCTGTACCTACGCCACTAGTTTCCTAAATTCGACAGTTGAATTATGCACATACACTTCTATCATTCAATTTTATATTTCAGTGTTCTACACTCAATAACTTCTTAGATGTTGGTGATGGTCGAAGTTTCAGAAGTAATGCCAATCGTGCAGCATGTTTACTGTACAAGTTGTTCTATATTAAAATGAATAAAACGTTATCCCATTTTCCATGTGATATTTCAAAATCGATCCTATCTACACATATTTCCTGTACGTTACAGGTTTTCGAGATATCAGTACTGAATTTTTCATGTGTTGTGTGGTCTTATGTTCTTCTATTTATGTTTCGAATCTTTCCGACAAATACTTTTCACGCTATTGCCAGTGGACGAAGTAACTGAATCATCGTATACAAAATAAACGAGTATTGCGAAACAGGCTTAATTTTAGTAAGTAAAGAATTCGAAATCTTTATCATAAAATATCATGATTGGAGGTGTCATTTGATGAGTTAAAAATATTTTTTTAAAAGTTGGTAGCGCTTCAGCTTAGCAGTCCTAGAGTTCTCCAAATCCCAGCCATCGCTCATCCAAATTTAGGAGTTTTCAAGGTTTTTCCTCGATCACACCAGGTGAATGCCGGGATGATACATTCAAAAGCTAACGTTGCCTAAGGCCATAAATAAATTCAAAACTAAAAATATATATGGATGAGATTGACTTGTTCTTGATCTCTGTGTGTAATGTGGCTATATTTTGGAACAGGGGAAATTTTATAACAAAAAGTCAATGTATTCGTCTAATTTTGGTGTACGGAACGTTGATTTCACATGAGACGCGTGTAGTATCCACATCCATACAAAATCTCAGTATCGACGGAGAGTGGAATATGCCTTTATTTCACTAAGCCCTTTAATTTACTCGCATGTTTATGTAAACAACAAAGTGTTAATTGATTCCTGTGTTTCCATTTTTGAAACTTATTTTATCCCTCGAAATGTATTGCTGATCAATGGATGCGTAATCTATTGGTTGATTGTACGTCCTGGAGCACGTTACATCATATGAAGCAGTACACTGGTCTCAGTGGATTTGTGAATTTTTAATATTTTAATAGCCTTTTAAAATACCCTTTACGTTTCGTCCTGGAGATAATGGCTTGATAGACTGTACCTACTTTATAATTTCCTCTCATTTTCCACTTGTGTATAGCTATAAAATATGCATTGAATTAATAAAAGCTGTTCTATCTACCTTTATTTGCAATTAATACCAACGTGAGCAAGAATCTTTTTAATTATTAATACTGAAAGCGTATTCGTAAACATACTGTAACGAATTTTATTTTAAAACGCCTAATAGTAATTAATATTACATACACGAAAACAAGAACTAATATTCAATAACGTATTTATAAATGGGATATTATTTAACCTAACGATTGAATGGGATGTTAGACTGGAACTGACACCAGACTGTCAATAGAACAAAATGCTTATATTTATTTAAAAAAAAGGAATATTTAACTGAGATATGCGAGAGGATATTTGTTTTACAGTAAGTGACATATTCATTTCTAAATTTGTTGATTACGTATCTATTATCCTTGTCTACCCTCTGCCCAAAGGCTGAAACAATCATAACTGCAGAAGTATGAACGATACACTATATATAAAATAATACATTTGTTTTTACACTTTCTTGCACGTATTTTCTTAAATTCTTTAGCTTTCTGCTAAAAATAAAAGGACGTAATATCAAGAAAAATATAGGGCATACTCACGAGGATGTAGCTGACAAGGACATACTTCATCCTTACATACTGTCACCCTTGCAACTTGAAGGTGAAGGCGAATGTATGTAGCGGATAAGTTTCAACATGAGTTGAGTATGGGTGATGGTGACGTTCCAGCGTGGGTTGAGAGTGATGGTAAGTTAAAACGCTATTGGGTCTGTGAGGGTGAGGGCAAAGTTGTAACGTGATGTGAACTGCCTGTGAGGGTAAGGGAGATTTGACAAAGATCAACATTGCACCGTTAATATAGGGAGTTTAGGAGTTAAGCATTTTCATGATATTCTGTGACAGCATCTGAAATGAGATCCTGATTGAGTTGCATACCAACTGGGTGGCTACGTCGATGTTAGTCCGAGCCACAGAAGACTTGAGCAGTATTGATAGTTGTTGGTATTTGGTGAGTAGGAAGATATGACGAAACTGTGTGGTATTTTACCATATGAAGAATATTATTGCATTTTTTTGAATTGATGTAACCAAATATTTATGCAGACAATCAGAATAAAATGGAGAATATTTTTGTGTTGTGGAAGGAAGAAAATAAACGAAAGAATTGGCAGATAATGGCAAGGACAGGAAGAAATATACTGTTTAGTAACACATATCTTTAGAATGTACGATAGAGGAGAGAGTTGTTTGTATTCTAGGATTAAATTGTTCTACGGAAGAGTGTTTAGAATACATCAGAATTTGAAGTTAGGATTAATACTTGTTTTATGAATAAATTGCAAACCACTATTGGAATAAAGATATTTACTGCAAATCAGAATATGGAATTGTGGCAACGAAAGGATTTCTTCTAGCATGTTTATGCATTCGGCAAATTGTTTAGAGAACCACGTATGTGAGGAGCAACTTTACATATTAACCCGGATCACATCTGTCGACCTGTCCAAAATTATGAAAGGTTTTAATTTGCAACAAACTAGATTTGAAAGTGTAAATATTGACCCAACAGCCAAATATCTTCCTGGTATATGATAGTCACATTGGAAAATTTCTCACGACATTTCTGTCTATGTCTATGCGTAGAAGGTGCTTCATACAAGATTCAAATGGTATATACATTCATATTCAGAACCTCCTAAGAATATACCTGAAACTCAAATAATTTTGCTGCGCGCTATAGCTAACAGCCATTCGATTCTCTTACTTGTCAAAGGTATGTAACGTGTAAGCGCAGAAGAAAAAAAGTTGCGCAATACAGTGAATGTATGTGCGTCTGGTCCACTTCGTCTCTCATTAGCTGGAATTAAGTTCTCTTTGAAGTCACCTAATTGGGACATTTCCCCACACTCTAAGCTGCAACCCGAGAGAAAGAGAGGAAGTTGTACGTGAGTTGAGAAGTGCATAATCCATAGCAGGGAAAATTTAAAACTCTTCTTTAGACTTTCAAGGGAAGGTCACCAAGTGACCCACGAATAGCACATCGAAACTGGTGATAGATGAACACGTTGCAAGTCGGGAGTTTTGCATCTTTATTGAATCATAGTTGTAAGGAGTTTTCATCAACTTCTGAAAGTTATTTGCAGGGTGAACCAAATGTCTTGGAACATAAAAAAATGAATGAGAAACAAACACACATTAATCGATATTAGTGGTCGTTTAAATATTATTTAAGCACATTTTCAGTCATTCCTTATCCTTTTCTCTTAGTCCAAAACATGTTTAAATCTTTAATTATACAGTAATATGCTTTGAGCTAATCGTAAGCATTGCTCTGAACCCCTTCCTCATTGTCAGATAAAATAAGCAATGCTTAAACCCTCTCCCACTTTTAATGCTTACGTACGCTCCCATGGGTGGAAGGTGCTACATACTATAGTGTCAGTTTATCGTAGACGCCATCTTGAATCTTGCTTGCATCTTGATTACTTTGGAAGAGGGTTGTACAATATCAATCTGGGCTAGAATTTCATCAGAAATACATCGATGAAATAAGTTTCTCATAAATTTATTCCTGTAAGGGAAAAAAGTTAAATGTAACGTTAGTCTTTTGTAAACGATTTTGACATGTGAATGTAGCATGGAAAAGATTTACATCATTTGCTGCACTTGTAGAATACAATTTCTTACAATACCAAAACTAATTCTTGCCAACCGGAGCAGTCCTGCGATCTGAAGTGGCACGAACTCAGTGGAAAACTGACTCAAAGGACAATAAATACAAGAGGCTCTTGCCCACCACAATAAAGAAGAGGGCTTTGAGGCCCCTACTAAACTGTGACTGTCTAGAAAAAATAACGCTAAAATAAAGCATTGCAAAAGCCTAAGGTATCATGACATTATCATGTGAGTCTTATGACAGAAATCAAATATCTGCAACAATAACTGGAACCAAAGGCGATACACATATGGAGATTTCTGTATCTCCTATCTAAACAATGTGACAAACCAAAGAGACTTGAACACAACACAGAAAAGTTGTATCTCAGAATACATAGTGGAAAGGATAAAAGTTCACCCCAAATATGAAATATTCAACCCACTATCTCCTACACTACACACGGAGCAGATGGTTATAATGTAAACACTGCATTAAATATGGTGGAAAGAAATCATTGTAAAAACGAAGCACAGCACTGTAACAATCCGTATCTGTTTCCTGCGTGGGCATCTATATTTGGATCTGCCCTAAGACACATATGCTGAATACCAACCTGTAAAAACATATGTGGGTTCCCAATGCAATTCACAACAAAAATAAACTAAATGAACGAGAAAAGTGTAATTAAAGACAAAAATCGGCCGTTTTTAGGACCAAAACAATTTATTACAGACCACATGAACCGGAAACTTACAATGAAGCCCGGTAATGAAGCAACGATTACCAGATCTAAACAAGGAAATCGGGAAACCGGAAAAGTCCAGAAACCAGGGAAACTCCTCTAAGTGGGAGACTAACCAAACAGACAAGAGCAAAATGGAAATAGATGTAACCAACAGGTATACATACCGTAGGTCAAACAGCCAAGAACCCGATCATAAACATGACTTGTCAAAATGACACACCACTAACACAAATTGTCACTGTATAAATACAACCTTAGAACACTAAAATAATAACCACAATCACTACCACCAGACGGCTGAAATCATGATCCACACAAACCAGAATACCGAAAAGAAAAAGAATAGTACCTAATGAAAAATTAAAACCTCAGACTCTGAGAGGAGTTCATACACACATATGAGTTCCTGGCCAAAAAATGGGAACAACCGGGAATACCGGTAAACTGCTAGAACGAAACCAAAATCGCAGAACGCTGCTACACTTACAGACTACACAAAAAAGAGGATAAAACTCCTTTATTACATATACGAAGAAAGAGAATCCAGAAGGCTGGTGTGAACAGGAAGGATCTGGCTCCGGGTCTCATATTATAATGAAACAAAACGGCCTAAAATGACAAGTAAGAACCAACCTAAACGGTAATATATTGTCTGTATGGTTTCTACGGCGAGAAGGGCAAAGGGAGAAGGTGCATATCTTTACTGAGTAATTTCTACAAAAAATAAATCAAAACGCCATAGATCCACCGATAATTGCCCAAAGTGGCTTATTTTTGCTCACAATTGTTGTGAGTGAACAACAGATGGGATCCCGAAGTTTCACTTGTATAGTCGTAGCCGAAGTGGGGAAAAAGTCAGGGAGAGATATTCCTCATTAGGTCAATGTAGAAGACAATGACAAAGGCAATGTTTGGTTTCTCCGATTTTTTCTTATGTTGTATGGCACCAAACTTTATGATTGTTGCATATGTTTGGCGGGAATACCTAAGGTCTACGCTGATTTTTTTTCGTAGGCGTACGAGCAGTGTAAGTGTTGCCAACTGCCTGTGAATTATGGAAAAATAGTTTCTTTTTCGTCAAATTTCAGGTTTCTTCTTCCTGTAAATAAGAAGCACAATGGGAACATATGATATACCGTTCGAATGGCTGTTTTATGAGCTTTCCAACGAGGTATCATTTATGACTGTCGGGTACTTACGAAGGGCACCAGCGTCGCCAATATGATTCTTCGCCTATTTAAAATTTTCCCATTCCAAAACAAATTTTCCAGTCCAAAACTATGAAAGCTACCAAAATAGATTTCTGGGTTCCCATTTTCGTAATGTGGACAAGAAATGGAATAAAATGACACCTTACTCGTCTTTACCGGATGAAGTGGCCCATTTCCTCAAAATTGTGAGTCTAGCTGACAGTCTAATATGGAGACTGATATTTTGATACATTACCGAATAGAAGTCAGAATATAGCTTTACACTTAAATTTCAGTTGGTCAATACACATTAAAATGGGAGCTAGTACTAACAACATATTCCACTCTACTCCGTAGTTAATAAACTAACGCTATATTTTATATTTAAGCAGAATTGAAAGGTGCCATTAACCTAAATTTTGCTCTATCATTTCTGAAAACGAACATTCTAAAAGTTTCATTACAGCATTGTAGTTTTCATTTATAAAAATCGTTATCCACTCTCTTGTTTGGTGAAGAGTAAATGAAATATTTCTTTTTATTCCATAAATAGTTTCATTGTGAGTAGAATTGTTTTTAAATACCTAGTGATAATAATCTAGGTAAAAGAGTAATTCCACGTGTAACACACTGACGTTTAGAACACACTTTTCGACTTTAATTGCCTTGTAACATCTCTTACAAATTCAAGAGAGGCAATTTCAGCACACCATTTGATAGAGGAGACATTGGAAAACACATTCCCGGTGAAAGAACACGTAATTAATAGAAATACTATTATATTATTTAATGTTAAAGTCGTCGTCACGCACTAACATTTCTGCAACCCGCACTTACACTCTGACATAGATTTCCTCCAAACTCTCTAAAACTATGGACCCAACAAAATTTTCTGATATACCATATCAAGGAGGAATGTGTTGGGTTTTATTTCTGTTTTAAAAAATCCAGAATATATAAATATAACAAGCGTGTAGGAGGAAAAACACAGCGTCACGCACTGACGTTTCTTCGTCACGCGCTGACATCTGTGAATTATTAGATGATCTACCATGTAAGTATTGCTTTATTTTTGTACATTCTGATAGAAATAAACTAATGGACTCAATTATAGGTTCTAGATAAGATATCACTATAAAATAACCCCCAAAATTCTTGTGTTCCAAATGTTTAAAATTTTAAATCCATATAAAAGCTATGTCAGAATCTTTGAGACATTTCGGCAGAACCCTTTCTTTGTCTTGATGAAGTAACGCAAGTTTTTGAAGAAACTGGAATGCATTTTCTTTATCCGGCCACCAGTGGAAAATCGGTAGCTCGATCTTAAATTCAGACAGGAACTTAGCCAATGAATCATTTTCTTTCGAATTACTATTTTCATTTTCGTGATTTGAAACTTCATTTTGACATACTGTATGTGATGTAGTATCTTTCGCAGCAGAAGCTTTAAGTTCTTTAATATTTTCTAACAAAGCTTCATTACTTAAATCACATATGACATCAAGGCCCAAAACCTGACAGATTAATTCCCTTTGGATTAATTGATCCTTATTTCCGATTCCTCTATTTGACCTCAATCTTCTTAAATTTATTTAGCAGCAAACAATTACTCTGGTAACTAAGTAATTAATTACGAAAGTCCCTGTTCGGAAGGTGACATTAATAATGCTGTGGGGGTTACCTTTGGTCAAACAAATACCTAGTTACTCTCAACTCAGCTTAAAACATCTACTTTACTTTTACTTTTAGGGAAGTTCAGAGAACGCACAGACACCTCAACTCTCTCAATGAATTATGTCCCTCGACAAACATCTTAGAGGAAAAGAAGTCACTTCTGGGCTTATACAAAGTTACGCAAAGTTAATTCTAATAACTTGAATAATTATGCCAAGAATGTTTCGGACGCCAGCCAGCTTATACAGAAAATTAAATATTGTTCTCTTAGCTCTGAACTGTGTTCCCCTTACTTCTTTCCATGTTCTCGTTGACGCAAAACAAAATATTATTCTTTTATTAGTTATTAGTTAGTTATTATTTCTCATTCTCATACTCATAATTGTTCATCATTGCGGCCGATGCACCTAACGGGTTTTAAAAGTGTCCAGGTTCAAGAGTCCCTAAAATGCCATAACCGCGATCTTTCAAATAAAATGCAAACTAGAACTTCGCGAAAGAGCAGGGCTACGTTAATATCGCATACCATCGATTCATAGCTTAATAGGAATAATTTTATTTACATTAATCACAGACAAGGAATATATTAATGCAGCAACCACCTAACTAAGCTGAATCGCCTTACAATCCATTGAAGCAATTCCCACGCGAATACTTCAATCTTGACTCACAGTTTCTGCCATTCACACTTATTTATAGCAATCGATTACGAGAGTCTCACAGTTACACTTTCGATAGTTTTTAGTCTGAGACAATACTTCAGTCTTCTTACTCAACAATCTGCTACTTGAAATTACTTATTCTCGGGAGTCGTTAACACGCAGTGACGTAAATACAATGAGGGGGGTATCCACACGCAGTAGTATCTGGAAACAACCTCTCCAACCAAGTTATTTCTCTAGTATGCAACGTCTCTTAATAATCAAGTACGATACTGTGTCCCACCGACACACACACACATCGCTGACCTAGCTGGACCAAACCCTTTCCCAGACGAGTCAGGACGAGGCCCCCGGGATACTCTAAGTAGTAGAGTATTCCGGGAGACTCGGTCAGGAGCGTAGCAATGCAGCTCCAGCAAACTTCCTCTTGCGAGCTTACCCTTCATTTCTTGTTCATTGAGAGGAAACTTGTCTCATCCCTCTCCTTCCGTTAGCAACGGGAATCATCTTCATAACCTCAACTTTCACTACAGCCATGAGCCCCCTCAAATTACAAATTTCAAAGGACATAACGCACTCCACGAGTTTAAGAAATTGACTACATTGTAACTCTCTCTCTCTCTCTCTCTCTCTCTCTCTCTCTCTCTCTCTCCCTCTCTTCGCAGGACCTCATATGTGTTCGTCTCCGTCCAGCTCCTACCCTCGCTTCAAGGCGATGGCCAAAGTGGCCGGAGACGAAACATGTATCTACATCCAGAGTTACTTTCGAAACTTCGGGCTCTACTGTGAACGCAAAGTACCTAACTCGATACTTAGAAATTCTATGGGATGAGGGACTAACTTAAAAATGACAAAGTCCTAACTTTAAGAAAATGGCAGAGTCCAACAAGATGAAAACGACAGAGTCCCCCTCCGAAGGGAACTTAGAAATTTCTCTCTCTGCTACATTCTGACAATTCTGACAACGCAGATACAATTAGTCCGTTAAAATTCCAGGGTAGGCAAAAGTAAAAGTAGCCCTCACCGGCGAGTCGGCTTCAGATTTATAGCAACAATTTCTCGCCTTACAGCGACGTCGGGAACACTCGCGGTAGCAGAAACTTCTCGGACTCCGACGAGCACACACGATAGCTACCGAACTTTCACTCTCTCACAAATACTGGCGATTCAGAAAGCTAGCTAAACGAGTAACGTCCATAAGTCCTAAATTACAGAAGTCCTAAATTGCAGAAGTCCTAAAAAAAACGTTCACAAGTCCTAAACTTTAGGACTTGTGCAATTTAGGACTTCTGCAAAATTCAGAGAATTGGCTTCTTGCCTTTCAGGACTTCTGGAATTTAGGACTTGTGGTGCTACCCCAGCTAAACAACAGCAAAAATATTTCCCAACGGTATCCCTTCCAAAAATTACAAGAAAAGAGAGTAAACATAAGATAATTATTTAGTATTTATACATAGTAAATGGTCCACTAATAAAAGATTATAGAAATATGCAGCTAATTTAAATGGCGTGATTTTTCTATCACGTCATCGTTAACTCCCTGTTTCTTGAATCTAAATTTGTTTCATACCAACCATCAATACGTAAATGGTTGAAATTTATTAAGATAACGTTACGCAACATTAAATTGCTTGCCGTTACATAAATTTGAAATTAATCTTAAATAAATTCGAATTATCAAGCCACAAGTTACTTATTGAAGGTTTTGATCTAGTGAGTACCCATTCAAAATACTTATTACAGCTATATATCTACCATTCCGCTGCATCTCTGCAATCTTTCATTGCCTCCGAGTCCAGTAGCGTAGATAGGAATTTCTCAAACAACTCCACATTCAGAAAACAGATTCTTAATCGAAACTTGATTGTATATTTCAATCGTTTGATTTTAATGATTAGACTCTTCTCTCCGTATAGCCCAAACGATAGTAGTGTGGTCTGAGCAGTGTTCGATTTGAAGCAGGGGATGGTTGAGATTTCCCCCTTTCTGCGAAAATCTTCTCTGGCTCTGTTTTCCAAAATATCCCTAAAGTCTGGGATATGAACGGATATAAAATACGATCTTCTACGTTCTGAAAAAAATTTCTTCCTCCCTGGAAATTGTACAAATCGGAAACTTCGTCTGAGGCATTAGACCAGCGCGTTGAAGGTTGCGGGTTCGAGAGTTGATTTTAACAAGCATTGCACTCACATAATCGTGACAGGCCGAATTAAAAAGTTACTAACATGCTCCACACAAAATAAAGTTTACCGAAAGTTTATCGTCTCTCCTTGTGACCTGAAAGGTCATATTAGATCTTACATTGCTCTCTATTTTAGAATACCACTAAACTTTCGAGTTTTGTGAAATTTCTCTTTTTCATTCATATTTAATGTAACCATGTTTCATTCATATTTAATGACTGTTAGTTATTTCTTCTCTACGTACAAAATAACTGCTTCAACCATAGGAGCGAAATGTTTTATATTTAAAATTTTCTCCGATGCAGTTTTGTTGAGACTATCAGTAACAGTATTTTTTCATTACTCTTTTCAAATAGTCTTTTTTACCAACGCTACCGATATGATTGTCACAGAAATCTGTTGACAAAACGTTTGGTCTTAGCTAATTGTAAACCTATAACGCAGAATGTACGATACGATCCTTTATCTATTTAGAATAAGCAAACAATTATATTGAGACGGACGTAAGTCATGGTGCTGTTATTGTCCTTACAATTATTTTTTTAAACTAACAATATTACATACTTCGAAACATATTTCTATTTCTTGCGAAAATACTATCTTCCCAAGTTGATATAGGTGGAGTCAAGGGAGGGGGATATATCCCCCATATCCCCCCTTACCTACGCACTGCCTCCAACAGATTCGTCTGTATACATTGCTCGTCTTCCATGCAACGAGCAGCAATCGATGGTACTTGTCCAGTAACTCCAACAAGACTGAAAAAAATGGCTCTCTCAACCCCTTAAATTATAGGCTTTTATACCGCGGCAAACCTCCATGCTTCATACAGATCCAACGGAGGTTGGCATTCGTCTTTTCGCAGGCATGGCAGAGGAGAGAAAGTGCTCATGCCGCTATACCTTTTATATATAAAAGAAAGTTCAGCAAAAAGAATATATCATCCCCGTTTTTTGTTTTGTTTTTGTTTTCAAAATATAAAAAAGTTGTGGCCAAAGACAAAGCAAGCTATATAGTATTCGTGAAGAACTGTTTTTCCCTGGTTAAGCTAAAACATATTAAAAGAAAAGGAATTACACATATTCATACATATCAATAATTACAAATACAGAAATTTACATAATTACATATACTAATCATAAGATAATTTCCCGGCTGGGTTTAAAATACTAACTCATTTTTATATTTACAAGAATTACATATTTAAGTTAAACATTCAAATAGAATAATTTACTCAATTTGAATATTATTATTTACATATAATTAATTAGAGGAAGGCAGTTAGGAAGACCACTTCCTAACACAGGGCCGAGGGAAAGGGAGAGCAAAGGGCGCATCCGTCCCGCAGAGATTCCGCCAGGATTTTAAGTTTGTGGGTGTAAATGCAAAATTGGGAGGGTGCAATGGAATTTTGTAGGGTTTCCATCGTTTATGATTTATGTAAAAAAAAATTAAAGTTGAGATGCGCTCGAGAATTTGTGGGTGACACCCCCACAGGGGGGTCTGGGAGATTCACGCCGCCAACCGCCGGACTGGGGGAAGGACAAATGAAGATAAAGAGGGAACGTTGTAGACTTTTGGCTCCGAAGGGGTGTCAAAATCGGATATTACTTCTCTTGCAAAAAAATAAGCTGCAGCCTTGGGTAAATGCTTGATTTTTTACTAAAATACTTTAGTAAGTCTTAGCATAAATTAATAGTGAGCTTCTGTTGTTGGATTATTTAAATAGTTAGAAAAAAGCTACAATTTTATTTCATTTTAATTATGAGTTATAAAACTAGGAATGCAAAGTTTAAAACAATGTATATTAAGCTTTTTTTCTTTTACCTATTAACATAAATAAATTGCCTATTTCTTTCTAGTCATTTTTTTTTTAGTCTGGCAAGTACTATAGTTAAACCTCGATCGCATGATCATGCCAGTATGTCAGGCTCTGTTTTTCTTCCTTTATGCTGTTACTACCTACAACCTGGTATTGTTTTTATAAAAATAAAACTTCAAACATTCCCCCTATTAAGTGATACACTAGAAAGTTTTGTTGGGCCCATACTTTCAGAGAATTTAGGGAAATGTATATCAAAGTATAAGTGCGGGTTGTAAAAATGTTAGTAAGTGACGGCAGCTTTAATAGTAGTATACAGTCTAATAAATAGCATTTTTAATATATACGTGTTATTTAATCGAGAACGTAATCCCCAATATTTCTGCTAGCATATCATATGTCCAATTTTCATTTATTGAAGTTCTTGTAGATATACCGCAATTACAATCAAAAAGTATATTCTGAATGTCAGTTTGTGACGCGTGGTATTGCTCGTTAATGTTTAACACAAAATTGATTGTGATTTTAAAAAAAAAGTTTGAAAGCACTTGACTCTAACGCACCACGTGAAAACACTTTACTTTTCACCAAATATTCTGCAGTGTAGAGTACTTTTCGTAGAACATTGAAAGTCGCACTCTCACTATAAACTGAGAACGTCAAGCACTGACCACACTACGTTAACGATTTACACAAAATCTATTGTGTAGAGTCTGAGGAAGGAAGAGTGTTTTAGGAGTTGTAGAGTGTAGTCTGAGGAAGGTAGTGGTGTACTACATTTGATGTTATTTTTGTTATTAGAGAATTCAGCCTGTGTTTTTCTTTATTCAAGATGGATATAAGGCCATATTGTCATAATATCCAAAATCTATTGTGATTTGAAAAAGGTTTGAAATACTTTTTTGTTCAGCATTTGATTCTAACACACCATATAAAAGCAATTTACTTTTTATCAAATATCCTGGAGTGTACAGTACTTTCTATATGTAGAGCTTCACGCACTGACATAATTATGAAATCGAATTTTATAAAGCTTGTCAGTGCGTAAGGAAGTATTAAGAAACAAATCGATAGTTACGTCAATATAGAAAACAACGAAGTTTAATATATCCTTTTTCAAATATTGAATTTCTAAATTTTTAGCTCAATAATTCATTGTTAAAATTAAGAAAATTGTAGCTATTTTTGTTACTTTTTAAATAACCCCAAAATAGAAGCTAATTACACGGTTGTACTAATGACTTTTTTTCATTTTTTTATATAAACATGAAAAAATGAAGGTATCGTATACCTTCCAAGAATCGATTGCACTAATTAAAATAAATCCACAGTATGTTTCAGCTTTTACAATCGGATATGACATTCGTTGAATTGCTCGATTACATTACCGCAAACAACGGAAAGTTTAGCACAATGCAATATTAATTTATTTGCTTATTAATTTATTAACAGGATGGATATATATATAAAATCACAACCATATTCAATCCACTACTGGATGAGACCTCTCCCCGAAGGGAGGAGTTGGTCTACTGCTCTCACTGTGATTGCCACTATCTTTTATTCATAGCAGCTCCCCACAATTGTATCACGATGCTGGGTGGGAACCCTTCCAGACCTGCTCGCTTTAGAAAAAAGCGCCGGGAATCGAACCCGGGACCCCTCAATCCATAGTCAGACACGGTAACGACTAGGCCAACGGGGATTTTATAAGTAAGTCCGTGCGTCTTGCAACGACGTAATTTACCATTACACAGAATATTGTGTACTTTGCAACCCAAGAAAGATAATAGTGAGTTTTGCCACCAATCTACTTACTTAGTTACTTTAGAATCGGTAACGGCTTTATCTGTGTACACAACACATTGATCGCTCGGTGGGAAGTCTTGGGTATTGCAAACCTAACCTAACTAATCTAACCAGAAATATACAACAAAGTTCTTACATGTATTAAAAGAAAGTACTTACCTTTCCAGAAAGTTCTTCGAATCTTATTTAAATCGATTCTCAGATTGACATAGGTTTTGCAATGCACTTAATAGAATAGTAAGTAGCCCGCATGAAAACAAGAACAGCTATATTGCGCTCAAGGATTTTATTTGAAATCTCAGGTAGGCCCTATATGCTGACAAACATATTCTCAACATGCTGCAAACATGTCAATTTGAATCTTCTATGTATTCTACACATGCCACCAACGTTCTGAGAATATTGAGAATATGAACAATATGTATTTACCAGGAATATACCTGGCTGTGTGGCAACTGTTTCAAAAAGAAAGTGTGTTTCAATACTTTTTAATCAACTTCTCTTTGCTAATATATCACACTGCATTACCTCTTACAGGCCTAAATTTATGGCAAAACTTACTTCATCAGTGCTACTATCCACTACCAATTCTTAAAAAAGAGGTACCATCACCTTCAAGATGACAACGTCGATAAATACACTTTCTAGCAGCTAGCGCCTCCCACTCAGTATCCATTCTTGTGTATTTGTTTTTCATTCCTTAATACGTATTATCAGCTTATCCCATAAGTAATGTCGTATTTTTGCACCGTGAGGAAAAGAACGATAACTTACCTGAAACACTACCGTTAGTCAGGAAAATAGTCTCCATCGGGCTCCACAACACTCTGCTACCTGTCAACCAGGTGCTGACTTCCCCGCTGAAAAAAGTGGCTGGTTTTGGAGGCAAAGAACACGGTCTCTGTTCGCACGTCATCCTCATTTTGCTGTGTTTTCCCGGAAAGTTGGTTTTGCAGGCTGCGAAAAAGACTGTAGCCAGTTGGAGCAAGATCTGGTGAAATCGCCGGGTGAGGGAGTTTTTCCCAGCCACATTTCTCGATTTTAGCACAGGTCCTTCTTGCCGTGTGTGAGAGCGCATTATCACCGTAAATGAGCACATCCTTGGGATTAAGCAGAGAAGGACGTTTCTCCAACAGTGCAGTCAGTACTCAGTAGGCGTTCAAGCTGCTGACAGTAGACATCTGCATTGATGGTCTGGCTACGTAGCAAGAGCTCAAAATGGATTATCCTATGCATACCCCACCAAACACTCAACATCACTTTGCAAGGGTAGAGATCCTGTTTTAGCACAGTTCGTGCGCCCCCCCCCCCCCCTTTACGTGCCCACTACCGTTTGCGTGTATGTTATAGTAGAGGACCCACTTTTCATTCTGTCACCATTCTGTCCAGAAATTGCTCACGTCTGTGACAGGTGAGCAGGCAACTGGAAATGTCAACTCGCTGTTGCTTCTGTTGAGGTGTTACACATGAGGTACCCATTTTCCGAGTTTCCACACGTACCCAAGGTCCTGCAGATTACGATGAACGGTCAAATGGGTGACATGGAGTTAACAAGCCAGTTCTTCAACAGTTTGCAGTGGAGGGCCTCCGTCGCTGCTCGCAGGGCATCGTTGTCCAACTGCAGAGGTCTCCGTTCTCGTGGCTTATTGATGAGGCTGGTGTCCCCAGACCGAAACCTCTGGCACCACCTCTGGCACTTTCGCACATTCACAATATCATATACAGTATTGATGTTTCGTGCTGTTCCGCTGGTTGGATGTCTCTGATAAAATTTATACAGCATGACGTGCCGTATGTGGTTCTCCGACACTGCCATGATCAAACACAAGCTACACTTCCAAAACGGTCTCCTACACACTGCTGCACAACCAAGTGCCCTATATGACTCAGCTATGGCACGTGCTGTCTACTTCACTTTTCGTTCGTCAGATGGCGTCATTGCAGCGGTCGTCGCACATACGGTATTACTTATGGGATAACCCAGTACATATAAAATGGTGTTTCTAGACGTTTAATTCACCCCGCAAATTACTTTCACAGACGTTGACGAAAATCCTTAGAATTCCGGTTTTACAAAGATATGAATCATAACTTGCCACGTATTCATATCCAGTGTGCGAATTAACGGGGAAAAGGGGAGTAGCTCGGGATACCCCCCCCCCCTGGCAAATAAATTTCCTATCCTGACGAATGTATTTTTCGTGCCTTCCAGGGATAAAAAAATTTCCCCGTAGAAGGTATTTCGATCAACATTAGATAGAAAATTGGAACATTTTTATCTTCACACACTGTTCATAGGCTATCTTCTCAATTCCGACAGGTGTGGATTTACCACTAGGCCCTTTAGGCAAGGACCTACGGAAGCAACTCTCACAGGGGCGCACTTTACAAGAAAAAAAAATACAAATCGCTATTTAAGACGCTACACAAAAAAAAAATTAGCAAAAAAAAAAAAACATTAAATACCATGTAGGAGGAGCACCAAACACCATCACCTTTGACCCTGGTAACCCTTAGTACACAACTGACTTCAGGTAATTTAAAGTTAGGTTAATTTATAGTAGAAACAGTAAAATAAGTTTTAATGCTTATATTAGGAACATTATTTACTCCTATTTTTACCTATGTACACACCAATAACCATTTTTCGGCCTGAGCCTTAGATGCCTAAATGCCACAAATACAATTAAAATTCAATAACCAATTTCAATCAATGCTACAGGAGGTGACAGTTATCTATACCCTTGCCAATGGGCAACAAATGCTTTGTGTTCTATGTGCACAAAGGAGTAATTTACACTATATTTTTGTACATAAGGAAACAAAGTGACTTTTTCTAACCTGTCTTTTTGGGTCAGCAGTGGATAGGTACCGTGCGTTCGAATCCTCCTGCTGACCATCCTGATTGAGGTTTTCTAGAATTTTCTTCAGTTTCACCACACGAACGTCAGGATGGTACCTTAACTAAGACACCTGCCGCTACTCTCCCATACTCTGTCCCGGTCTGATCCAAAGATAGTTAAAGACAATTCGTTTAGAAAAATATCCTAACTTGTCTTTTATGACAATAAAAACAAGCCTTAACTTTGTTTCTAACTAGCCTTTATATCTACAGGAGGTAAATACTCCCGGAGATGGTGTTAGACATTCAAAGAGCTGTCCAAGTATTCAACGTAGGGTAGATTATCTTGAAAGTAAATCAAATTCTTTGACCGTAATTACTAATTGTATTCATGTATCATTAATACTTTTGTTGTTTTGTTTAATTTACTTTAAATTGTTTTGTGTGAATAAAAATAATTTGTATTACCTTCTTGTTCAGTGTAATTAACACGCTTTCCACAAGTAGACTGCAGTAGTTTAATTAAAATTTCTCATTATGGAACTATGTATTTAATACAATAATTTTATTATAATTAATATTATTGAATCGTATTTGATAAATAACCACACTAGCAGATTTAAATAATTATTTTTTCGTTTTTATTATTATTATTATTAAATGGCGAGAGGGCGGAAAAGAGTAATTTGTCATAATGTTAAGATGGGAAGGGAAAATGGCGAGAGCGGTGAGGGGGAAGGGGCGAGATCGCTAAAATTCTGAGGCCTAGGGCGCCTAGACGGATAAATCCGGTCCTGAATTCCGACAAATTGTGGATGTTTCAATGTGTGAATTCGTCGGGCAATTGACGATGTTACCTTGTCAATACCAACCAACAATGAAGTTATTATTTCGTAATACTCCTTTTCTTTAAGTGGAATTCGTTGTATCCATCATCACCACAGAAAAACAGGGTTACTTTGTAGAACCTCGATTATCCCCTAATTCCCTGTTCCGTGCGTTCTGAACTAAGCAAGGCTGCACTGGATACTTTGCTCCAGAAACATTGATCCAATTTTTTGAACATGAAGATGGCACTTCATTTCCAGATATTCTTGTCCTTTGAAGAGTTAGGGTGAATGGACATCATAAATAGAATTACAGGTGTCAAAGTGCAAAAAATTATAGACTTTTTTAATAAAATATCTAAAAGTGAAGACGTTATATCATACAAAGACAGTAGTAATATATATACCAACAGCACATATTTCATAATGGCGAAAAACATGGGGCTCGAACCCACGACCCTGAGATTAAAAGTCTCATGATTGTAAGTCAGGATTGTAAGTATGAAGTAATTTGAATTTATTTATGGCCTTTAAGCATCTCAGGCCAGGATAGGGTGGGGAGAGGATGTTTGAAGGTAGTCTGCCAGGGCCTAGTTAGTAGGTACCATCCCGGCTTTTTCCTGGTGTGACTGAGCAAAAACACTGAAAAGCAGTCAGGATAGGTGGTCGCTGGGATCGCTCCCAGGGTATGTAGGCTTAACGCTGTAGATCACCCCCGCCATCTTGGTACGCACCTTCCATTGATTTACACGGGAATTGATTTACTCATTTTATGCCTCTCAGATGTAGAATATTTAAGTTCTGCTTTCACAAAATTTGTCTTGGTGGTTATTTAGACTCTTGTATAGTTTTGGTTTGTGAAGTTTCTCCAAATATATAATTATAATGTATTATTAATAGTTTGCTATATAAATCACAATATGTTAACGGGAAATTATACTGTTCCTGTGTAAAATATTTCATTTCTATAAAGTAGCATGAGTAAAAGAGAGCATGACGATAAACTGTGGGAAAACAGAAGTTAAAACTATACTCCTGAAAAGTATAAAACGAGTAAAACAATTCCCATGTTAATCTATGGAAAGTGCGTACCAAGATGGCGGGGGTGATCTACAGCCTTTACCACCGTTCTCCTTCTTTTCCTCCATTACAACGTATAGTCGAAGTTCTACTGTGTTCAATGATTTGTGCTATTACGAGCCAAGTACTAGCTCAAAGTAGTCAATTTTACGAACTCCGTTGACAGCGAAATAGGATATTTTGTTACTTTTTTTCGTTAATCTTTTGAGTTGTTTATGAAGCGTGGCTAGTGTTTTATTTGTCTTTGTAAACAAAAGACCTTTGCGACCTCTATTGTCATTACCTGTTCGTTAGTCGATCATCTTGGCTGAAATTTTATCAGCCAAGCCAAGGCCATGCGCTGGGGAGGAAAATAAGATGGGTGGAGAAAAAAAAAATAATGTAGTTTTTCATACAGAATGGGATGTTTGCTTGGTTGGTCAAAGAAAGGCTAACCAGCGGCACGTGATACACGATCAGGCAGCCTCAGGGCTTTCGGTAAAATAGGTGGAATGAGTTAGAGGGCACCTAAGCAACAAGGTGAGAAGCGGTGGACGGAACAACAGAAAAAAAGAACTCTGTGCTGGAGGGTGGTGTGGCTTAGTCAGCCCAAACCAGGGGAATTTTGTTCGCCGCAGCAGACAGGTAAAAGGGAAACAGGAATGGAAAATAACCACAGCATAAGCAAGTCCGTCCGTCAGAAGTTCCTTCTTCAAAACGAATTTTCAGGCTGCCTCGCGTCGCAGTTGCACGAACTTAAAAATGTAGATCTCAATACTACTACTACTACTACTACTACTACTACTACTACTACTACTACTAATAATAATAATAATAATAAACAGAACGAATCACACTACCACCCAACCTAAGAGGCATGGGAATTCTTGATATAAGACGATCACATCTCACCCAAATTGCTAATCTCGGAAACTATTTCCTACATGATACGTAGCAAACAATAAAATGTACAAAGTTATCTGAGAAACGGATGCAAGCAGCACACCATAAAAGTTAGGAAATGAAAATTATAGGATAGAAAACAATACCGAAGAACAACCGAAATTAACAAACTGGAAACAGAAAGAGCTCCACGGTACACACGCTAACTAATTAACTTGTCAACAAAGACACCTCACATTATATGGCTGAAACAAGCACATTGTATACAGTAAAACAGCAGGATTCATGATGGAAATCCAAGACAGAATCATCCCAACAAAAAAAAAAAAAAAAAAAAAATATGCGAAACACAGCCTTAAAGAAGCAATCGAAGGCAAATGAAGATGTAACATCAATAAGATGAAACCATAGAACGCATAACTGGAGAATATGTCAAATTCGCTAACTTCAACTATGCCGGTACCAATACAAAAATCATCCATCCATCAACAGTTAGTGAAAAAAAGCAACCTCAAACCAGACAATGCATTCATTCTACTGCAAGTACACAAATACTAGTAACGTAGTAATCTCTGAAAACGATAGATACAAATTACATTGGGATCGCGAAATAATTGAGCAGACTAAAGAATCAAAGCACACAGCCAGACATCCTTCTGCTTTGGTAAAACAAATAAAGAGGTGCTCATCATAGACAGCTCAATTCCTCTCAACCATAACCTACAAACAACATACGCTGGCTAGTGCTATTTGGGGACCATGGGCTATTTCCCGCCGTGGGCTAAAGGCTCTGTTAGGGCTCCTGTTTCCTGTAGTCAAAAAAGTAAGTGATTTACTTTTGGAGGGGGTCCTGAAAGAGTGGATGCCCTGGGCTGCAGCCCCTCTAGCCACCCCTTAATCCAGCTCTGATGTATGCTACAAAGATAAACAAATATTTCGAACTGAGCTTTGAAATCAAACAAATGTGGAAACTTAAGTCAGTATATGTCACATGATTATATCGAAAACTGGTATTGTCCCCAAATCCAGAAGAGATCAACTAAACTCTTTGACAGTCCAAGTTTGCAGGGACGTAATAGCACTAGTTCTAACTCCGCTATCCCGACTTGCGTAAGTAATTCTTCATGATGAAAGTATTTTGAGCAGTAAAGCTGGTCTTTTGGTACTCTTCGCATGTAACTAATATTAATAAAGTTGAGTAAACAAATAAATCAGCTAATAACTACATGTATATTGATTTAAACTATGGATGAAATTATGACAAAAATTATAAAAGATTTTGCACATTTAGTTAATTAGTGATGCGGTTTCTTGATACGTGTAAATATATAATCCCATCTTCTTGAAACAACTTTACCCAAATATTGTCAAAAATAATTAAAAGTAATAATGTTTTTATTGTAATTCCTTCTCATAAAATAATTTCTGCAACTGGTACCATCTTTTTGATTTAACACCATAAATTGAATTTTGAATTTGAATATAATTTTAAAGCCTTTAGGCAACTTTGGCTTAAGCCGGATGGATGGTGATGAGATGAATAGGTGGAATGAAGAAAGTGGGAGGAAACGGGAGCACCCCAAGAAAACCCATGCACACGATGTTCGTCCACCACAAGGACCACATGGCATGAGCAGGGATCGATCCGACGACCCCTAGCACGAGAGGTGAGCGCTCTATCAATTCAGCCACCACGGCCCACCATTAATTGAATACACCCATTTACGTAATCATTTGCAATGTTAAGGTTCTCCACGAACTCCAAAAAAGATGGCAGCACTATATCCGTATATGACTAATGTATTTTTATCGTTGCACGAAATTCCAATGCTGTTCCTACAAATTAAACCCTAGAGAGTTTTAACTCTCAGGGAAGAAAGTTCATACATAATCAATTCAAGAGATCGATCAATGCAGATTTTTAATTTTCTTTTTTGTTCATTTTTGAAAGAGCTTCATTGTTATAGGTTTTGATATTTACAACAATCAAGCGATTTCAACAATGAAGAAAAGCTAAAATAAAGCTCGGCATTGATCGAACTCTTGAATTGGTTATGAAATTTCTTCCCTGGAAGTTAGAACTCTCTAGACTTGAATCTGTAGGAGCAGCATTGAAATTTCCTGCAACGATAAAAATGCAGTAGACATATACGGAGATACTGCGGCCATCTTTTGTTGGATATCATTGTTTTATATTAACCTTAACTTCCTTGTTTGAGACTATTTAACTCTGAAATGAATTTAAAGCTTCAGTATAAGATTCTAAGACATCAAGAACTGAAAACCAATGCATTAAACATTTGTGTGAGTACTTTATAATTGATTTAGCACTATTTTTTGTTGAATTACTCACTAAGAACGCTTAGTGTACAGCAGATAGATTCAACTGCAACCGTCAGTGAACAATTTCTGGGTAAACAATGTCCTAACCAGTTACAATTCCACTTCTTTACGGCTCCAACATTCCTATTCTCACGCGTACTCTCCTTAGTATCAGCACATTTCTTAAACTTAAAGGATGAAGCCTCATTGTGTGCAGAAAGTGATGATGACACATAATCTCGAAACTAATCCTAATCATCTTTACCTAATACACTATAGATACAACATAAACACAAGATACAACAAAATCAACTACTCAACTCCATACGGACACAGTGAGTCTTCAAAATAACTATCGGGCACTAAATCACAAAGAATGTCTTAAATTGTCTTCTAGCTGCCTCGATTGTGAGTGAAAAAAGATTCGTCATCAATATATATTACTGTTTTAGTATTCTTCCGTGCGTCACCGTGAATTGCTGGTATCTGAGTATGGAAGCGAGCGATGGATAAAGTTTGCTAGTATATACCAACATATTAAGTTCGAGAGGTGCCTGAATGTAAATCACGATACACACTGTCCAAACTCTGCCTATATTGAAGTGGAAAAACATGAGTTTTAATTCTTCAACATATTCGCCATGAATTTCAAATGACTTTATACTTTTCATAAAGTTTTGCAACTGTTTAATACCATCTGTAGGGTCTATATTCAACCAATCTTCATTGAAAGAGAACCATTTACGCTTGAAATGAGAAAATAAATGGAAGCCACTTCCGACTAGGTCTGAAAAATAAGGTGAATAAACGAGATAATGTAAACCGGAGTATTGCAATGCAGAATTATAATGTGTCTTGATGCTTTTTGCAGGGTCGGGAGAAAGTGAACATAATATGCACTCATCAGGAAACAAAACTTTGATAAATTTTATTTTAATTGAACCATTTTAGTAATTATTGGATTCTGTCTAACTAGATTAAACTAGATTTGCTTTTTCTTAAAAAAAAAATATGATCCATAAACATCAGTGTCAGTGTACTCCCTAACCTCGTGTACGGCTGCCCAATGAATAGGTACTTGTAACTACTTCCTTGTACGTTATATAGTTAATTTACTTCACGCCCTGCATAAAGAAAGTTAGGTACTATTGGCGCCAGAAATAAATATTCACCTAGATTTCACGCTCAAGCGTATGCATCGGAAATCGAATGAAAGTTTAGTGGGTTGCGTAAGGATAGGAGAACGTGAAACTTGCATTGTTCATGTTTTATGAACATTTTATATTAGAAAAATACACAATGGAGGTTTCACGTTCTCGTATGCTTATCCAACCCATTGAACTTTGGTTCAATTTGTGATGCATATGTTTGAGTTTGAAACTTAGGTGGATACTTACTTTTGGCGCCAATAGTACATGACCTTCCTGGGTTAGCTTAAAATCAGAACTTTCAGGGGCAGTGGAGTAATTATAATGGGTAGATCCACGTCTCGTTATTCGTTTTAATATGCTTTTGAATTCAACAATCCTATTGTTGATTGTTGAACAATCCTATTGCTGAACAATGCTATTTTTTGTCAATCCTTACGATCCTGACTGAAAATTCCAGGAATTTCTCTTTATCCTTCTTCTTCCTACCAAGATGTGCTCTCCGACGGACGTCCCCATAAGACTTCTAAGATAATTAGGCCATAGATACTTCTACATCTAATAAATAATAAATTAAATATGTAGAGCAACACAGAAAATAAACTTTCTAAGTAGTATTATGCTAGTATTGATACGTAATGTCTTATTAGTCAAGTAATATTATGAGTCTTGAAAAGAATTTTATTTGTTACTTGACATGATGCCACATGGTAAATATTCAACTTACATTCTGATCTCTTACAGTAGCTAAATCTTGATTTAAAAATGAGAAACATAGAAAGATGGATTGATTAATACAAGTAACTTATTACTTGCAGATATTGCATAAGCTGCAGGCATCTCGCATGGAAAGAAGATGGTTATCAAAGACAACTTGTGTGTTCAACTACATCTATTAATTTACATAACAAGAAGGACTAGTAGAGCTGATCAGAAGGGAGTGGAAGAACGCAGATTGAAAGAAGGATAAAATATAACCTCATCCCAATACAGTCAAAATTGATTAGTCTTGTCAGGAATTGGTTTTAGACGAAGAAACGTCGAAGCGAATTTGACAGGTTATGTAAATAAAGTTTAATTTTTCACTGCTTCGTTTCTTGTTACATGTTGTCTCCTCTTTCACGTGTATTAAGTTCGTATCTGCGTGTTTGGGGGAGAGAAACTGTTTTAGTTTTAGTAAACTCTTCGGTTGTTATTGCTGTGTTGCCCGTTATAATTATTATTATTATTATTTTGATTTTGATTTGTTTTGATTCTTCAGTTAGGCACGTACCGAACTTTGTATATGCTGTAGATGGCATACATTTAAAAAGAAAACGGACCACAGAGCAATAACAAGCGATAAAACTTAGTTAGAACTGAAAATTTGGTTCAAATTGTTTTGAACTTGAAGTGGACGATTAAATATTTGCTCTGGCGTCTATCTTTCGACACTGCCCGATCACACCAGTATCGTTACATGGAGCTCGATAATTTCTACTGACATTTTCAAGTCAAACGTTTACAAAGAATCATTTATTTTCACTGACATCTATCTAAAAGCGATACAGAACCGATCGAAGCCATGAGAAATTTAATGAATATATAAAGCAAACGAGTGGAGGGGACAGGTTATTTCGATCGTCAACTTCCAGTATAAACCAATATTATGAACCAAATTTTCAGTTCTAACTTACTTGTCAATTTTATAATTTCTCTTAATTCTTTATATATATATATATATTATTTAGAGTAATGGTTTTCAACCGCCTGTCCGCGAAATTATTGTAACAGTCCTCGGAAAATCAATATTTAACACTTATTTTGTAAATTTCGACAGTTGAAATTGTAGATTGAAGTCCATATTTCCTTTTAGAACATCTAGAATCTGAAGCATCTTTTCAACGTCAAATAACTTACTGGCATCTTCCAGGTCCTTGACTTTTTTTTTCCTATAGTTTAATGACCGTGGGTATGAAAAGGTTGAAAAACACTGATTTAGAGGAATTGAAAAATCCGGCTTTCGTTGTTTGTGTTATTTACAGTAAACTCGATGACAAGAGTGGTAATAATTTGTTGCTACTTAACACGTTCACCGCGATGGTAGTCGATAGACAACCAAACCGCAGTAACGCAGAACGCGATGGTTGTCATATGACAACAACACATTTTTAAATTTCTAAATACCTCGATACTAACGTTTTTGTACTTTTATGCATACAATCGGCACTGGTGGTGTATTTTGTACCCTTTTTTTAACGCTGGATGTCAGCTGTTGCCAGTGAAAAAAAAATGGGTGCATTCAACGCAGTGAGCTGTACTTGAGCAAAGGTTTATAGAACTAACTATAGTTTGTCAGTTGTGACATCATTGACAACCAAGATGTTGTAATTAGATGATAGACCAAAATTGTAAAATCTGAATCTGACAATCTGTTAGTTCTATAAACTCTATGAATGTAAAATTTATTACATTCTGGGCTGCTGCCTTCTTGGTTTTCAATATTCAAGTATTTTAGCTTCGGAATTGAACTCAGCGCCCCTTCGAACTCCCACATGTGAAATTTCACGCAAATCAGATGATTCCTAGCGATTGATATTTCACGCAGCCGCCATCTTAGATCTAGAAATTCAACCACTTTAGCTTCGAAATAAACTCAGTACCCCTTCAAACCGCCACATATGAAATTTCACGAAAATTAGATGAATATTAGTAATTGACATTACGCTCTGCCCCCATCTCTAATTTCAAAATTCAACAAATTTAGGCTCGTAATTGAACTAAGCGCCCCTTGAAAACCCCATATATGAAATTCCACCAAAATCTGATAACTTTTAACAATTATGACATTCCGGGTTGCCGCCATCTTTGATTTCAATACCCTTCAATTTTAGCTTCGGAATTGAAATCCCTACATATTGAATTTCAGTAAAATAAAAAATTCTTTAACAAATATAAGATTTCTCGCTTCCGCCATCTTGGATTTGAATATATTCAACAATTCTAGCCTCGGAAATGAACTCAGCGCCATTTGAAACCCCAACATACGAAGTTCCACGAAAATCTGATATTTTTTTTAACAATTATAGCATTCTGCCTTTAGCATCACAGGATATCGAACCAATGTTGGCCAAATACTGGGCCAACCTTGATCGATATTGCTCGTAAGTGGCCCAATATTGGACCGATATTCTGTGCTGCTAGGATGGGCTGCCGCCATGTTAGATTTAACTCAGCTGTCAAGTTAGCTGTGCGAGTATATTCCCAACTTCATTTATTCCGCCTCGATACTACCAGCAGAGCACCAGATATTGAAATGTAATTATTTATGAAATTAGCTGTATGACGACAAAGCTATTCTGATGAGTGGCGTCTATTAAAAGAACCGAAATTCTAATATTTCCGCACAGTCTAGATCAACGTGAATGATCTAGAATAGAAGTATTCAATCAAAAACTTTTGAGTTAAAATCACTAACACCATAATATTAATGATAAAGTACATTATTTCGTAATTGTATGACGTCACGGAGGCTAAAGGCACCGGAATTGGATGTTTTCGGCAGAGTCTAGATCCACGGGAGAGATATAGAATTGAAGTATAGTTGTCACAGCACTGTATTCAATTTTAAAAAATGAGCTCTAAATCTGTAAAATAACATTAAAAAGTAGATAATAAAATATTAAAGTCCATCATTTAGTAGTTTGATGACGTCAGCGTCACAACATGATGCAGTAAAAATGGCTAAATTTTCAAACCCTTTATTTCCGTCGTACCTTGACGGAATTTAATAATTTTTGGTGTGGCTGTGAATCACCGTATAATGTTTCATTCTGCTTAATGCAGTAGTTTGAGAGTTATTAAATAAACGAATTGCATTGGGCCACGAACCATTTGGAAACGAATTGCATTGGACTGGGCCACAAACCATATATTATAATAGAGGCTACTGCCGCTACGATAAAGATGTATACAGATTGTTCATACATAATATCAAATTTATGAATGAAGGCTTCGGTCATATGAGTTGTTTTTCGAAAGCGAGATCTCATTCCTCACCTTCTGCTTGAACCTTAGATGCCTGAAACCCATACATAAAATTCAAAAATTAATTCCTCACCTTAGGGGTGTGTTTAGGTTTTAAAAATTCATGTCCATTTTTAATATAAAATCACTCCACAACCATTGTCTTTACAGATCTATTATTGCAGAAAGTTGTTATGATCGATAAGGTGACGAGATACAGACGTCCGATAAACATTAACGATACAAGTACGTTTGAGTCTTTCTTACAAGTTTTCCATGTTTGGGCTGTTTCACCAGGCGATTTATCAAATGGTACTTGAAATAAAGCTCTGCTCATTTCTCTTGTCCCCAGAACAGTACTCAAGGAAGGACGTCATTTATGAGATTTCTGATGAACGTAGGCCATAGCTGCATAGCCAGCCGATACGTAATGTAGCCTAAATTAAGCGTATAAATATACGGGGCACTCAAATGAAAACCGAACACCCTCCAAAGAACACATTCCTCGCAAAGTTGGCAACACTGTTGTTACGTATCCATACTGCCATCTATAGGGTAGGAGAAATGCATAGTGAAGACGCACAGGTCCATACAGTTGTTTCGTTATTGCTCTGGAGGTGAGCGTAGTGAAAAGTGTGTTCGTCCAGCATTGGAATGGAGGCAAGCTAAGAAGAGCAGCGAGATGGGTTCGTGTCTTGGTGCTGGAACACGCAAAATTGATCGTCGCACGCCTGCTGTGTATGGCGAACACTGCATGTCCCTGACAAGTGTGCACGAGTGGCAGAAGAGATTTCGCGAAGGACGCACATCACTGCAAGACGATTCGCGCCCGGGACAAGCCCATCGAGCCATTACGCCTGATGTGATTGCACGGATTGATGGTGTGATCCGGAAAAACTGACGAATCACATAGGAAGAAATTCGTGTTCAGGTCGGCATTAGCGATGGCTCCGTGCATGCCATTATCAAAGATCACCTGCAGTTACGAAAAATTTGCGCGCAGTGGGTTCCGCATGAACTGACGGAGGGACAAAAGATTGACAGAATGGATGCATGTCTGAGCCATCTGCAGCGATACCACGAGGAAGAGTATGCGTTTCTGTCACGACCTGAAGAAAGACATTCGTGGACGAGGAAGTGCAAGAGTGAGTGAGGTTGTGGATCCGTCAGCGACCTACCTCTTTCTACAAGAATGGAAATGATCGTCTCGTCTCCCAGTGGGATAAATGTATTAACACTTCTGACAATTACTTTTGAATAAAACAAATTCCATTGTCACTTTGTAGCGGGTGTTCGGTTTTCATTTGACTACCCTCATAAATAAATAAATAACACCTTTAATTGATATGGTCAATGTAAAGTGACGAAGTACTTTTACGCGTGCCTTAGTCAAACATTCAATATAATTCTCTGCTTCAAAGAATTACCTTCCTAATTTAGATTGCATTCGTAAACAGTATGACCACAAAATATAACCAACTTCCACAAACTATTTTATACTTCTTTTCAGAGTCTACGTAAGTAATACTTGATTTCACTACATTTTTCAGCAAATTCTTCAAAGAAAAGTATCTAAGCAAAAATTAAGTGAATACAGAAAAAAGAGTCGAAACTATTTAAATTACTATGGACATACAAAAGGGAAGGAAAGTACGTACACGCATGAACTAATTATCCAGTTGACAATATGATTTTTTAGAGGGGAATTGTAAGTAAGGAAAGGCAGCGAGCTTTTAATTGAGAACTTAGCAGTAAAAACATTCACTTCGCCTGGAGAATATTTTGTTCTTTCCGAATACACAAGCACGCAGACTCGCAGAGAAACAAAACTGGTGAGTTTGGAAGCTGTATTAAATATTCATGAACAAATTGAAGCAAGATTAATGAGGAAAGTTCTGTCTGTTTCACAGAAACCAAACTTAGAAAGAGCGAACGAAGTACAACATTTTACTAGTTTGTCTGCAGGCGTTGAAGTTGGAACGAAGAAAATACAATGGCTAGAGAAGACAAGAAAGAACATTTCAGTGAAACAAGTACCGTATCTCGAAATGTTACTACCAGAAAGATTATTTATTCAATTTGTCTTGTAGAGTTTTTTGAACAGCTTGTGTATACAGCTTCTTTATTTGTAACTTCGATATTAATTAATATTTTGTTCCTCTTACAACCATTAGAAAAAAAATAACTGCTTGGAGTTTACCAATAAAGTTAAGAAAGTGTTTCCTTTCTTTAGCGCTTCTTCTAAAGGCGGTAGAGAGAAATTAATTTCATATTTGGATTCTTCGACCTTGATTTACCACCTCGTTTTTAATTTGGTAATTATAAAGCTGGCAGATCCTTCTCATTTAGTTAGTGGTGTTCTCCGTCCGAAAATTCACGCTTCTTTCGCTAAACGAACTTCCTTGTATTGTCATCGGGTACGCCATATAAGCAACTCCTGTCTTTCGTTAAGCATAATGGCACATCCTGCGGCAAGCATTATCATAAAGTTTTCCATGTGTATGCGAAGCCTAAGAAAGCATAATAATACGTCGTATATGGTTGGCCTAATATGCAATAATTCAAAAAGATCATTCAGACATCAAGGACAATGTTCTCTATTCGTCGAATAACTCAATAACCAACACTGCAATCTATCTTTATTTTGTTGTTGTTGTTGTTGTTTTAAGTTTTCTGTTCTTGACGCGTTTTCTTCGCGTAATTCAGGCGTTATGTAGAAAATAGTGATCTCTGGTTTGCCGAGATATTAGCATGCTCGCTTTTTTTGCACATAATCACTGATTCAGGTCCAGAGGCCACCTTACCATAAACTAGGTCCCGTTCCTTGAAGCTCGCTAGTTTACTTAGGACGTCAATAACAACTAAAATAAACGTAGAATACCGTATTTTACACACGTAATTGCACAACGTTGGATACAACAGAAAGTCCCAATACTGAACACAAAGTTCCGGGAAGAACGTGGCATTGTGAACTTGAATTTAAAAGGATTTGTCTGAATGTGCCGTCAGTAGTCGTAATTTGAATTCCTCAGTCCAGTCTGTTACTTCTCTTACACACGCTAGAGGTCCTATTTAATTAGTGGTTCCTTTTAGTAGTATTATGATTTGAATTGTTCTATCACAACTTAACACTTTGTTACATCTACGTTACGTTTGGGGTATGTGACGTAGCCCAAAGTCGAATGCTACTTTCTTCACCACGGATTAGAATGAACAAACATGCAAAATTCCGGTAGACATAAATTTCAAATTTGCTTCATAATAGTGAGTATACAAAGAACACTTTACTTTTGAACACTTAATATAAATATAGATCATCTGATATATGCCTTTCAATGTCAATGTATAATATAAAATCCACAAATGAACCCAATCAAGCCAACGATTGTATAGCAACCTCATATTTTTTATTAACAATGTATGCTCACCTTTAAATGGTGTGTCGAATTACACGAAGTAACTACATGTGTAGAACTAACCTACTATGCATGTAACTTCAAGAAATACCCAATAATTCTTTAGTTCTTCATAGAAACAAAACATTTAAACAACTATAAGTAAAGAAGGTTCAATAATAACATTAAAAATGTCTTAATTTTTCATAATTTGATTCTACTATTTAGTACCAAGTAAAAGTCAGAGTAATACGTATCAGAGAATAGAAGCCTCTCAGTTCCTTATTTTCTTACCCTGTACAGTCCAGATATAGGCTACTAAAAACAAATATTTTTTTTCTTCAATTCAACAGTGAAATCTAATTAGTTAATTTGGAAGTACTGCTTTTATTTATGGATAATTATCTTATATCATGAGAACAAACTGTATTAAAACTTGTTTTCATATACGTCTCAACTAAAGTGAAAACCACTTTCCTATTAACTTTTTTTTAAATATAAATATATACAACAGAGCTAGGAAAGCGCTTTGATCAAATGTAACTCAACTGACTACTCTTTAAAGAAATTATGTAGGTAATTAACTTCGAAATTTGTATGGGGCGGATGTATGAATGATATCAGAGCTGGACGGTGTGCTAGCATGAGAGCAAAGAGTTCTATGCTATGATACAAATAACCAAAAACAAGTTCGGAAATGTCTTCCCAAAGATAACAAACGAAAAGAGAGAGAATATTATATACTTGAAGGAAAAACAACGTGAGTTACTTGTTTTGCATTTTGTATATCTATGTGTTTTAATTTCCCACATTAAAGTGAATATAGTTTTTTATTTTTTTGTTTTTTCATTAACACCAGTTAGTATCAAAATGAAAGAAACAAAAAAGCTTGACGAAATCATTCATCCGCACGCAATCTGTTTCCTATTTCTAACTACATTAGCTTGTTTCCGGAATATACGAAGAGGCGTTTCTTGATAAAGTACGTGATCTTGAATGTTTTCCCTTTCTAAAACAAAAACAAAAGAAAGAAAACAAAAAAGCACTGAATTTATTAGTCAGAGAAGGTAATATTTACCAGAGTGCATACAGGCAAAAAGATAAACAAGAATTTAAGAAACTTGTAAAGCCGGAAATTGAGTGTCACCTTCTTCATGAAACTAATGGTTTTTGCATTTCAACTAGCATGTACGGATCATTTTTTCTTTTTTTTAATAAGAAAAATCTGCTCTGATTTACTTTTTTTTATAAGTGGTTAAATAAGAGACTTTCTGGTCACCAGTTAAATATTTGGTATAGTACATATTAATTTATTATTTGCTTTTTATCCGGTTTTCAAGAGTGAAGTGAATGATCTCTTGGTCAATTCAACATCAGTGATCAAGGCCATCCTCCAGGCACGCCACTTGAAACTTTTTTTCCTTGCACTAATGTAAACATGTACAGTACAACTATTCAGCGGGGGAAAATAAAACACTTATTTTACATTTCTCATGCATATCTTGTTTGAAATCCTGTTAGTTTTGTGCTCATCAATTCTGTACAAGAAATGTCGGATCTCTTTGTGATAGTTTAATTTTGAACTAGGCTTTCCATTTCAAAGACGGACATTTATGGGGGGATTCGAACGACTGAGTCAATAATAATTTTCACTCCACATTCCATAATACTATTCATTACTTGTTGGTAAGTACAAGGGTTACTCACAAAGTAAGTTCCGATGTGCTATTAAGAAAACAGAAGAATATATTTACGGTACAAACCATTTACATTTACGTTTCTGTCCGTCACTTTTCGATATAGTTTATATCATTTGTTGAGGTTCTTGTCATAGCGGAGAATCAGTTGTTCCTTTTAACATGGAAGCAGTTGTACTTGCATGCAATGTAACTTTGTGGGGGAGGGGGCATTCAGTGTTCAATTCGCTCATCTTTTTACGGGGGGGTACTATCCACCTTCGGGAGGGAACACACTTTATCATATATAAATAAATAAATCACAGCCATATTCAATCCACTACTGGATGAGACCTCTCCCCGGAGGGAGGAGATTGGTTTACTGCTCCCACGGTGACCAGACGGGTTGGAAGAGGAGAGTCTAAGCTCTCACTGTGATCGCCACTATCTTTTATTCAGAGCAAATCCCCAATTGAACCACCGTATATAAACAATTGACCTTATAAAACAAGAACGGTTAATTTGCCACGTATGACAAACTTCTACTATAGCTTGTGAAAGTTAATCTTAAAATATAACACATTGATTAGTTTGTACATAGTGTTAAAAGTTTCTTTCCTGGATAATTTAAGAATGGAGAGACCGATTTTAGTACAGTTTTGTGTAACTTACAGAAAATCACATTCTCTTTAAGTTACAGAAAAGTGTACCCAAATCGGTCTATCCATACGGTGACCATACGTCCCGCATTTTAGGGTAATGTCCCGGAAAAGTATTAAAAGTCTCGAATTTCACACAAATAGTCTATAATTTCATTTGATAGGAACATTTGAAGTCCTCGTAAGTTTTACATTTGTTTTCTTGTAGTGCTCCTGGAAGTTCGTAATTAATAAATAAGTTATCAAGTAATTAATAACAACTTAGTGATAATTAATAAGGTATTGTTATTTAAGAAAGAAATCAGTGAGTTATTTAATGGCTCAACACCAAGAGAATACAAAAATTTAAAGTTCTGAAGTTGGTACTTTTTTATTATTATTAAAACCGAGATAGATTTTAATAAAACGCAACTTTTAAGCCAAATTTATGGCCTGATTTATGAAAGTTAAGGGGCTTAAGGGATCCTTGGTGTTCGGTGCATGTCTTCTGACTTGGTTGGTTCCTATGTTCTGGACTTCTGGGTCTGGATGTGCTCGGAGTCTCGTCCAGAATTGGAGTTGCAGTCGGCGCAGATGTTCTTCGAGGAATGGCGTTTCGGTGTCTTCGTGTATCTGCATGATTCTTGTGGAGCAGTCATGGCCGGATATCAGACGTAGGGCGTGATTCTGAACTCTCTGAAGGCGGTTCAGGTGGGCTTGCGCTGCGTGGAGCCATGCTGCATTGGCGTAGGACATCATGGCACGGATTATGGGTTTGTAGATGTGATAGCGGGTGGACTGTTTGAGGGTAGGTGTTCTGAGCATTGGGGCTAGGGCTGTTGTTCTTCGTTTGGCTCTCATCGCAAGGTCTGTGATGTGCTGGCCAGACGTGAACTTGTTATCTAGCGTGATACCTAGGTACTTGGCTGTTCTCTGGTATGGGATTGGGTGGTTGAACAGCAGGAGGGGTGGTGATTCTTGGGGTCGTCGTTTCGTGAAGATTACTGCCTGGCTCTTCTGCGCGTTGATTTTTATTCTCCAGTGCTTTGTCCAGGTCTCAAGTTGTTGTAGTTGCCTTCTCATTGCAATTTGGGCAAAGTTCATGTTTCTGTTCGTTACGAATATAGCAGTGTCGTCTGCAAAGGTTGCCAGCTTGCATGGCGGGGAGATTGGTAGATCCGAAGTGTAGAGTGCGTATAGCAGCGGCGAGAGGACACTTCCCTGGGGCACTCCAGCTCTGATGATTTTGGTTCCTGACGTTGCTCCGTTGTTGCGGACTTGTAGTTGTCTACGCTGAAGGTAGGAATGTAGAAGGTGGATGTAAGTATCCGGGATCTGCAGCAGGTGGAGTTTTGTCAATAGTCCCTTATGCCATACACTGTCGAAGGCCTTTTCAACATCGAGGAATATGTCAATCGTGTGAGCGAAGTCATTGAAGCCAGTAGTCAATTGATCCACCACTCGCACGAGTTGAAGTTGAGTATCGTACTGTCTTCTGAATGTGAATTGGTGTGGAGGTAGCTGTTATTGTTTACAAGTTGATTTGCCAAGCATTTGCGTCTCAGTGTCTGTGAGCGAATGATGGACTTAGGTGAACTGAACCTTGAAGTGGATAGGGTTAACTTTCTGTTTGTGATCATTTTATTAATAGTTTTATTTTATTTTATGGTGGCCACGATTAGTCGATTCGTTTCGTGATATAATAATGAGTGTTAATAAAAAACCAAGTGGGGCAGAGTTTCGGAAACGGGCAGCTAAAAAACAGCTCGAGGATGAAAATCTATTTAAAAAAGTTCCCAAGTTGAGTAATTATTTTACTGTTGTTTGTCAACCTACACAATCCGGAACAGGAACACAGAAAAGTTTTGATATTGAGACCCTTGGTCAATATCAAACCATCAGTGTCTGATATAGACAGTCAAGAGGGGACTCAAGACAGATTGATTCGGACACACGAGAAGCCCAACAGTGAAGGTGACACATCACAAAACAAAGTTCAAAGCCAAGACGATTTGGTGATAATGGACCAAGCTACTCGGAACAGTGAAGATGAACTGCTGGTAAGAAAAATAATTCATTCTATTAAGCATATGATAGCACGTAAGGAATAAATTTAGAGGTTGAGGCTGTTACAATGTAATTAGTGCCGGAACTTCACAGCTTTTTTTTTACTTAGGGAACCCAGAGAATGTTTCTCTCCGCGCATTGCGGGGAAATACTCGTAAGGTGTATGCATATTTTCCCTATAGAACTATGGATTGTAATAATAATAATAATCGAAAAGTCCAACCACTGTAAAGTGAGGAAATAAGATTTTTTTCAGTGGAGGGTGCGGAGAGGGGAGGAATTCGAACTCTCCACTGCTACGCGTGAAGACAATTTGCAGTTGGTTTTCATTGTTGACAACATCGATAACAGCCTTTGTTGACCATTTTTCCTCAAGAATTACTTTCGATCAAGACTGCGCAATGAAAAACTTTCAGCTCTTAGTAAAATGTGTATAGAAAGCGAACTATTAAGAAAGATAGATTTTGAACCAGTTGTTAGTTTATTTGCAAACGCTAAAGCCAGAAAGAAGTCTTTAATGTGTAATGATATCTTACTACTTCAAATAGCTGTTGACGTTATAAATGTTTGTTTTGTGTCGTGTAATAAACGGAGTTTTTTATATACCAGTATTTATACATTTTAAAGATAGGTTTTGCAGGGTTGCAGGTGTGCTTCTGTTTCATGAGAAGTGCATAGGTTATGTTGGGGGAAAGGGCGCCTTACGTCACAGTGCCTATGGGCGCCAGAACCCTTAATCCGTCACTGGTTGGTAAGATGTGACAACAATTGGTTTGCTGTTTTGTTTACCCACAGTTCTCTTTTCGTCGCCATTTCTGTTTTATATGTCGAAGCCGAGACCGAAAGAACAGCCGTAAACCTCTCAACATAATTTCTAGATTCGGCAACAATTCCAACCTATTGAAACTTTATTTGTTAGAAAAGGAGAAAATCTGTGACCACTAGCTCAAGAGAAGAAAAATTTAGTAGCTTCAAAACGTGTTTCATGCCTAGGGAAATACTGTGAAAATATGAAAATCATTGAATTTTATACCACAGGTTTATCTAATTTTTAATGCAACCTTTCGATGGGGCATGCTCCCTGAAAGTATGCCTGGATTCATTACTGGGCCCATTAAGCTGCGTGTTTTATTGCCAGATAAGAATCTAAGAAGGCACACACGATGATCTAAATACAAATTCAATTCAGATTTTGCCAAATATTGTGTATTCATAAAAAATACATATAGTCATTATGATGGCTGTTATACAATTTAACTGTTTGTGTAAGTTTTCCTATCTATACGTAGTATTAGAAACTCAAAATTATGATATTAACGGTAAACAATAACTGAATCCAAACAGCAATTCCACGGATATATTTCCTAGTGCAAGTCGGCTCCTACTTTTATGTGAGTTCTTCTTGTCGCTTATTTTTCTTGTATATTTTTCTTTTTCTTAAATTATGTTTGTATATGACAAAATCACGATCAATGATCCTTAAACAACAGAAAATGACGTTTATATTTTTCTTTCATCCTTTCTTTCCTTTTTTCTTATCGTTTTTTTTTTACTAAATTGTCTTTATCGATTTTATGCACGAAACTCCAGAAACAACACAAGCAATGCACGAATTAACTTTCTTTAGCCAGGAAAGGTGTATTATACGTGATGTAATTTATATAAGTACTGTATCACACAAGTTTCGGGGAGAAATTTATCAATGAAATAGATTTTCCAAAGGGAGATACATATTGCTAGAAGAGGAAAATGAATGACCATACACTGTAGAAATAGGAGAACCGACTTCAACTTAACATTTTGCTTCCCCCCATTAGGGGGCCCACCTCAACTTTGGGAGGGGGCCGGCCCCCAACTTCCCCCCCTCCGAGATCGGCGCCCTTGCCTGCATGGCAGAATGATACTATCTGCGATGCAAAACACGTGGTAACTGCGATGATATTACTTTCAGATATCGATTATATAAAAGGTACGATCTGGCAGTATTGAAAAGTACGTAATCGATGTGCGGTTGTTTTATTTAAAATGAGAATGTTTACATTGCCATTTTGGACATTATTGTATGTACGTCTACTGCTTTTGAAGTTCTGATGGGGACCAAACTTACGGAATTCTACAACAGGTATTAACTATAGGATTGCATGAAATTGATTTTTGTTCTTTGCGAAATTAGCTACGATAAATGATTATACAGTGTATCATGAAGGATATTACATGTGTACTAGTTTATGTCCAAGGTGCATATTTGCATTCAGAATCTACTTTCTCAAGGAAGGAATCTGAATAGTTAGTTATTACCTACGTTTGGTCTATGGTTCTGGCAATATTTCTACTGTTTACTAATAAATTCTATCATTGATTGAGATCTATTGAATATGAGTTATTTCCATTTACGGTAATTAAGCTGCTAGACTGATGTCTTTTAGATCAACTCCCAGGTTGGATTAGATTAGATTACACGTTATTAACAACTATTAAAATGAAGTTTATAAAATATGATACCATAGCAGTAACAACACTTTTCATCTTGTTGTTTTCGCTGTAAAATTTATGGAACATAACAATGACAATGACGTCATAACAAATCGTCTCTTCTATCTAGTTTTCTCTTCAACTACATGTAACCAAGTGTTCATTCACCCCGAATCATCATGCACAATTTCACGTCCTTCATCAATGTTGCTTTTCCCTTAAAACGCTGTACTATTTCGAAACGCACAGATAAACGCTGGATAACAAAATGAATTAGACAATTCAGTACTAACATGATAAGATATAATAAGATCCTTAAATCAGGTAACTTTCAATCTGGTGATCTAAAGAAATATAGAAAAATCTATAGCAAAACCTATAAGAAAGTCATGAAGGTCGACAAAATTAATACATAACAACAGCCTGATTTTAATGCCCGAAATAAGACGAAAGCAATGTGGAAAATAATTAACAAAAACTCTTGGTACAAGTAGACCTGAGAGTGCAGCTTATCTTAAAGTAAATGGTAAAGTCATAAAAAAAACACAGCATATTGCAGATATATTTTATGAATTCAGCTGAACAAATAGATAACACCGGTCATTCAACAATAATACAAAATCTCTCCAATCAAGGAGTAACAAACCCACAGTCTATGTTCTTAAATCCAGTTACTACAGACGAGTTACTGGGAATAAGTACAACCATATCAAACAGCAGTTCTTCAGGCATTGATGAAGTCCCTTCCACTGTATTTAAAAAATGTGCTAAACATATCACACATCAAGTATGATACCTCATAAAATTTTCATTAGAAAATTGAATATTTCCCACACTGCTTAAAAATGTCAAGGTTCTCCCAACTTTTAAAAAGGGTGACGAAAATGAAGTGACAAATTATCGACAATTTCAGTTTTGTCGACATTTTCAAAGATATTCGAGTCAGTCATGGCAAAACGACTTAGTAATTTTTTAACAATACACAGTATTATCTCGATTTCTCAGCACGGTCTTCAGAAGAATAAAAGTATCGATACTGTTCTGTTCGAATGTCTCACGAACATCCTGAAATCACTTGGCAATAAGAATTATGTCATTGGATTATTCATTGAACTGTGAAAGCCATTTGACAAAACTGATCATAATATTATGCTCAATAAATTGCTTAAATATGGCATACGAGGATTAGCAAATCAGTGGTTTTCATCCTACTTAACAAATCGATGCCAAACTGCCCAAATTACAAAAATTGAATCAAAACAATCTCAAACTTTCTTCTCTAAGCCAGGTAAAATTACAAGAGGTGTACCTCAGAGCTCTATCTTAGGCCCTATTCTATTTATAATTTACATAAATGATCTGATAAATGCATTGCACCCTACAAAATACAAAGCAGAAAATGTAATAAACAAAATAGTTACTTGGTTAAACGAAAATAATCTTCTAAATACAGAGAAAACTGTCGTAATGAACGTTCGTTCCCCAGGAAATAATCCCTCCTTCAATTTGCTAAATGTAAATCGTAGACAAATTCAATATTCTAAATCAACACAGTTACTAGGTGCTCACATTGATCATGAACTATCTTGGAAAACCCATGTTAAAACAGTAAATAGAAAATTGACCAGTTTATGTTTTGCGTTCTTTAGGCTACGAGATACTCTTTGAAGAAATAGTTTATTGTCGATGGACTACGCAAAAGTTAAATCGCTTCCCAGTTTTGGAATTATCTTTTGGGGATCAGCCGTATGCAGTCAGACAACTTTTCGGATACAAAAGAAAACACTAAGAATAATATTCAAACTAAATAAAAGAATATCATGTAAACAGATATTTATTTAGTTCACAAAAAATTTTAACTCTTCCAAGTCTATATATTTTTATAAATCCATACATTTTGCAACACAAAACAAACATATGTTTACACAGACAAAAGATATTCACGCATATAATACACGACAATCAAACGACATTTACGTAGTACAGCAAAATTACTCCAAATATCAAAGCATGTTTATTTAAATTGTACAAGACTCTATAATAAGTTACCGTCACATTGTAAAGGAGCAAATATTAATACTCAAAACAAAGTTCGCACTCTGTTACTTACTAAATCATATTATTCTGTCCAGGAGTTTGTCAATAACAATGATATATAAATGCTATGATGGAATAAGGTTGTGAGTGTTGAAGGTCATGTGTAATGGAAAGAAATCTAAACAGGCTTTCTTGCCTGTCTTCGCTTATTCGACACACTGTCCGTGATTTTGGAGCAAAATGATTTCATAGCACGAAGATACACATTTAGAATCTTTTCTCCTCTCGTCATATTTGACTGTGGTGAAAAACTCAAGTACATATTTAACGAAGTAATAATGGTACTTGGGTTTTCGTAACACTTTTTAGGATTGCTGGCTGCTGCTATGTGTTTTAAGATTGTCAGATAATTATTTACAAGGAAATGAGAAGTATAGAGCGCACATGTATTACTTAATAGTTGGTAGAAGCTGGGGTAGATAAAATAAAATTTATCCAAACTTTTTCCCCTGTATACTTTGTAAAGTATCTCCGTAACTCATCTTCACAATTACCGGATTTTGATCATAAACTCACCCGATTTAAATAAAGATATACACAATATGCATCACAAATCATTTGTACTTAGACAAGAAACATTCAGAAAATTAAGAGAACGTATTTCTGTCTATATATTTTGTATTAATTATCATCTCTTGGAAGAAGGGGAAAGGGATTTATGTTTTCTGAAAGTCACATTATATTTATAACCTCTTACATATAATGTGATGAGACTAAGAATTATTGTAGTCTGATTCAATTGCATGAAATCGAAGTGTGAAAGGAAGTATAAATAACTTATTATTGTTAATTAAACAAGAAAATGAACTAGAAATACTTAATGATGCATAGCATAGGCCATGGTCTTCGCATCAAGTTACTTCAATGTGGATTCCCTGTGGATTCGTGTCTAGGAAAACATTCTAATTTCATATATATATATATATATATATATATATATATATATATCCTCATTCTGATTAAAAGTCACTGTACAATACGTAAACAGCATTTTGATCCACAAGATAAAAACTCAATTCTGTTTCTACTCTACGAGTCCGTCATTTTGTCTGTTCTGCAATGTGAGAAATGGTCAAAAGTACTCCGCAAGAAGAAGCCATGATCCACAAATTCTAGAAAGAATGGGAATTCGCTATAGAATTATTTTAAATATGACTAGTAGATCTAATCGTGGATCAAGTTAGCCCAAAATCAAAGTGTTTTGTGCAACTGGGTCATAATGTGTCAAATTCTTAGCTTAGGTATTGAACGAGAGGATCACATTGTAGAAATGAAACACAAAAATGGTAAAATATTATATGATCTTGTTCATTTGAAATTTTAATTACAAGATTTTCATAATAGAGAATGGATGAGGATAGTTTGATGCACTCTTCTGTAAATAAATTGTTAATTCGTATTTATATTTTGAGTTCGAGAATCATGTTCTAAACTTTTGCAAATACTTTTGAAATAAAATATATTATTTTTTCATTCTATAAATTAAAAGATATATTAAATTTGCCGTATTGTAAGCTATAATATCAGCTTCAGATGAATAAAAATCGTAAATAAAACTGATGGAATTATGGTAGTTAAAAATGTCGCTTGAATCTTTACGAAGGTGATTCAAGTGCTTATTAGTAACGGTTCCGTTGCCTTACCAGTGCTCACAAAATGAAGAAAATTCTCACTTTACTTGATCAAACAGCTGAATTACTTTTTTGAGGGGTTAAAACTATCATAAATAAAGCCATTTAGGAAAGCTGTTAAAAAGGTTTCTCTTAGAAACATATACAAGAAGAAGAATTACAGAAAACACGTTTGTGAGACATGACAAAAGCTTCTAAATTAGATAAAAGAAAACAGAAAGAATAGGACAAGAACACAAGAAGAACATACCAAAAGAATTTGATGAACTAAACGAGATCAATTTGTAAGAACCGTTACCACTCTTATTAAGGACAAAACTCGAAAAAACAGAAAACTTGTAAATCAAAATATGAGGAAACAAATACATTTGTAAGATGAACACACACACTCTCTCTCATTCATTCTGTTTCTTTCTCTCTCTCTCTCTCTCTCTCTCTCTCTCTCTCTCTCTCTCTATCGATTTCTTTGCTCTCTTCTTTTGCCAAAAATTAAATTGTTTTCCGACGACTGTTTCTTTGTACTCTGCCTTCATTCAGTTTATCGCTAACTGCAAACTTTACGACGTTGTCCTTCCACAAAGATGAACGGTACAAAATGGAAGCGAAAAAACTTCCACTGACAGGTTTTCTAGACGTCGAAAGAAGTAAAAATATAGCTCACATGATAAACTCGTCCAGCAACAACAAAATGATGCTCGTAAACTAACTTTAAAAGAGATAAAGTCTCCATTTTGACGAGTCGATTCGTATAATTTTAAAATAAAAAATAAAAGCGGAATGAAACGAACACATTTAACTGCAATAGTTCCATATACATCGTGTCTCTCATGGATGCACTGCAAACACACTCCATGTCCATAACTGTTGGGTATACACATACACACACGTGCAATTAATGCATGATGTCTGGCCACTTCACTATTTGTTTTGCTTCATGAACTAAACCGACAAAAGGAATAGGCTCACAGACATATCACGAGCAACAATTCACTTCTTCAAACAACTATATGAGGTCCCCCTCCTTTTTTTACATGACTTTTTAGAATATTCTATTGTCTAATAAATGTCCTTATATAACAGAAACACTGTTACGTTATGTCAAGTGCACACCAAAAATAAAGGTGGTACCGTAGAGTAGAAATTTTTGTCTAATCGTGTTTTTGGACCGTGCTAAACACATATATTTAAATGACGTACACCCTGACAGTACAGTGAATCGAAGCAAAGCATGCACAAATATATGGGTTTCTATGACATTGGTACCCTAACCTAGACTATGTATATGAGCTCGAGTCTGAAACTCAATTAGATTAAAAAAAACTGCTTCGCTCTAACCTGCTTGTTTGGTGTGCGGTTAGTCTTAAAAGAAACGAAAAAAAATCCAGTGTATCATCTAGGGATGCCAACATGGATCTGAATCGTTATTACACGTATTCGGTTCCGGATATTATTGGTATTCGAATCTTGGAACCGGGTACACTGATCTGGATCTGGGAACCAAGGATTCAGATCCAGATCTAGGAACAGATGGTCTAGATCTTCAAACCGAGGATCCGGTTCTTAGAATCAGGTTATGGCCACCCTTAGTATGATAAGATCAACGGTAATAGTTCGAAGAGAAACAATATTTTATCGTGAACTACAATTGCAGGTCTGGCACAAGAAGGATATATATGCAAGTAAGACATATTAAAATATTTGCATAGATTAAAAAAAAAAGAGTGGTCGCAAATGAAATAAGACCAGGGCTGGTTAATAGGAACACAACTGAAATCAATCAAAATGTCTCGTACTTTCATGTTTCGTAACACAAGGTAGCACCTAATATCAAATGTTTCTATTTATTTTCAAAACAAAACTGCTACCCATTCATTACACTCCATTATTTAACTTAATCGAGGTTGTGACGAGTAAATATAATTTTAACACACTTCCAGATTAGTTAGACATCTGAAATTTTGCGCATGTCTCAAATTCAGATACATAATATACATGACTATGTGAAGATTTATAAATCCTTTTAGATTTTTTCCGTATTTTCAGAATTTTCCGGGAACTTTCAAATCAATTAGTTATTGTGAACGAGGCAGATGGACTTAACAGCTGCAGTTGAGACAGCTCAATCATGGATAACTGATTAAATTATTTTATATTTATTTATATGTATTAATTGTGCTCTTACAACATAATGTTCTCTAGACAATTTACAATCGAGTTCTATTTGTCCTATCTATATTATTTTAATACAAGTGTAGGCCTATGAATTGGTTGTTTTGTGTAATCTGATGTAATGTATTCATATCTGTTTAAAAGCAAAAGTATGATAGACAGCTGTTCACAGCATTTTCCAACAAAAAAGATGATAACAGAAGAAATAAAGAAAATCTTATGAAATAGCTAAAATAATAACATATATGCGAATATTTAAAAGAAGCCCGATTTTATTTTTAAATACGCTAAAAGAGAAAATTTGCTTTTTCTCATATATTTTCAGTAATTACAAATTTGCGGAATTATATGACTAGAAAGCGTGAGGCGTTCATATTCACACGTTGCTACCGTACTGGACGGAATCTAATTTATTCTCTACTGTGCTTAAGTCTCTAAATTTTTAAATATATAAAACTTATAAGGGCATGACAATAAGCTTATTACATGCTTTATTATTATTAACTTACTCTGTAATCATGTTTCATCTCTGGTCCAAATCTTGCAACGTTAATTTAACTTATTTCCCGACGTCATACAATGATGAAATTTTGCAGAGCGACGTAAGTCGGGTGACAATACAACATTCCATTGTTACTTTCATATATTTCTATATTACCAGGGTGAGTCATATGTTTGTATCGTTTTCATGGATAATGTGCAGCACGCGCCTCCCCCTGTACCACAGAAGCCTATTCGGCGAAGTATATCCCATCACACTGTATGGTCCTTCTCCAACGTTCCACCAGTGACACAAGCCCCTGACGATACCAGGCTCCAGACTTTGAAGCAAAGAACTCAGTAATGCCAGTTGTCACATCATCCACGGAATGGAATTGTCTGCCCCGCAGGAAGTGTGCCATGGAACGAAACAGATGAAAATCAGATGGCGCAAGGTCGGGACTGTAGGAGGGGTGTGTGTAAAATGTTCACGCCATCCATGTCCGCAATGTGCTGGCGGACTCTTCTTGACCTGTGGCATGGAGCGTTGTCAAATTAGAGGAGCAGTCGCTTTCGGTTCACCAGTGCTGGATAACGACGGCGCACAATGTCGTATACCCGTTGCAGCTGTTCAGCATACAATGTCCCATCTACGGAACAACCATGTGGAACGAGCTCCCAGTGCACCGGACCTTCGAAATTCCACCATACACACAGCATTGTCTTCTCTTCAAAGCGCCCTCTTTGAACTACTGGCTGCGCCTCGGTATCTGGTCGAAGCCATTGTTTTCCGGTCACGATAACGAAGAAAGATCCACTTATCATCATTCGTTATGATCCGCCGCCAAAACCTGTCGTCAGTTGGGTTTCGAAGCAGTTCTTCACACAGGGTCACACGTTGTTGAGCTTGAGCGGGAGTCAAATCATGGGGAACCATTCTCGGTTGCCTGGAGCGAAACCCAAGTTGATGCAGATGACGAACGACACTGGTTTGTGATGTCTGGACCTCATCTGCCAGCTGACGGGTACTGGTTCCTGGGTTTCCTTCAACAGCGTTCAGGACTTGTCATGGAGACTGGTGTCACCAGACCGAAAACGTTGAAACCACTTTCTAGCTGTGGACGGGTGGACAGTACCTTCAACTTCTACGGCACAAATTTCCTTGGCTGCTGCTGCTGCATTCAACCCCTTTTTTCAGTAATGGCGCAGAAGCACACACGTTTCTCCTCAGCCATTGTTCTGCCAACTGTGTATTCAACGCGTAGTTCCTCCCACACACCGTTAGCGCTGTGATCAGACAGACACGTGACACGCTTTCTGCCACCACCACCTTCACCTGTTCTACACACTGCACATGGTTTTCCGGCATCGAGTGGGCGGGGCCACCCAACGCTACGAACATATGACTTACCCTGGTATTTATATATTTTAAAAACATATTTTAATATCTTATTACATACTTCTTTATCCTAAAATAAATAGTAGCCTTCACCGCGGCTGGGTTTGGCTGGTTGCAGAACACTTTAAGATTTAAGCCACAAAATATTATCTGGAGAAAAAGTATGAACACCGAAATAACCCAAAAGAATAATAAATTAAATAAATTAAAAAAGGATTTTTGAAAAATAAATTAAAGAAGGACTTTTTAAAAACACGCCTTTTTAAGCAAAAAAAAATGACTAAAAAGTAAAATAATAATAAATTTATGAATCGGAAAATAAAAGCATGAGTACTCTTAGATATTATGATTTTATGATAAGGTAAGCAAGAGTACCCACGCTTTTATAAATTCCGATTTATAAATTTATATATACTTTTACTTTTTAGTCCATTTTTCTTTGCTTAAAAAAGGGTATTTTCTTTAAAAAATCTTTTACTTTTTAATTTTTTCTCCTTTGTAATGCATTTTTAAATAAAATATTTTTTTTAAAAGAAGGAAGAAATATACAATGAGTGTTTCAAAACGAACGCATCTCTGTCGCCGTGTAAAGAATATTATACAGTACAGTACGTTACGAAAAGAATATATACTACGCAATACACGTGCCTTTAACAACTTCAATAACTTTACAGTAGATGTTGAAAGTAGGATATAATAACAGAATATGATGGAAGATATTACAATCGAATGCTCTTTAACTTGAAGACAGGTTCACGTTCGTTCTCTTTTCAGGACATTTGCGACCAACCATTGTAATATTTGATTTACTTTTGTTTGAAATTACCGTTTCAATGTCAAGCCAATCAAGAGGACACAACGGTGGTCTTGGAATAAGCTTCACCTCGCGGATATCTGTACAGTACATAAACTAAGGCCTTGGTCGCCTTTTCCCATCCTTACGTCCGAAGAAAGACTTTCAGACGTGACGAGCATAGTTTTGTTGTTGTGCTGTACGTGTGTATTATGGAGGTGGCTGAAATACAACTCCAAAGAACGGAAAGCTTCGTTGCTCCTAAAAAGTGTTCTGCGTGTCGAAATAATCCTTGTGCTTCTTCAGATGCATCTATAAAAGAACATTGTTTATACAATGTATAAAACATGTCAAGAATTCAGCGTATGTTAACTCTCCCATAAAGTAAGATTGTTCTTAACCTGTTCTTTTGTACATAGTAACAAAGCCATCTTCATTTGAATGTCCATCATCCTTGCTACGAGAGCTAAATAACGAACTCACGAAAGCTCTCTCGTCTGTCGTTCTGATTGCCTTGTTTGCTTCGCTCAACATTAGACAAAAGTCGCTCTCTCACACGAACAACTTACGTGTTATGCTTACGAAGCTGTCTTTTGTGTTTATCTTCCGGTATTAATAACTGAATACACATTGTGTCTTACAGCGAAGAGGATTCCATGCGAGCAAAATCATAAGATGCACTTTCTTGTTAGTATATTAAACAAGTTCAAAGTCCTCATTTGGCATCTCTGATGCTAAATACCGAAGTAATTTAACTACGTACGTATGTACCTGCTGCATAATTAATACTATCTGTCTTCTCAAAAAAATTTGGGTCTTGTTTTACAAGAAGGACATTTGTTGGTAAGATGACCTAGTTGTAAACTTAGGGGAGAGCTGTAAGCAGTGGCGTTGTGCTTTGAGTGTACAACTGCGTGTCACTTCCCTTTTAAATATGTTTCGAACCCGAACATCTTATCTAAAATCAAATCGCCATATGCACAGGTATTTTTAGCAGTATTATCAAATTCAGTAAGCTTGAGACGATATGAAACTGCCTCTGAAGCTTTACGTTTATGTCTTTTACGGTGCCTGAATGCTAAAGGTCATTCTAACTCTTTCCTATGGCCGTGCAGAAGGAATGAGGAAACTAGAAGCAAAAGCGTATATTCTAGGTATCATCCCGTGGCAGGACTGAGGAAAATTTTAACCAGGATGGCGGTGTGAGCGACACTGTAATTCTCGCCTCTCTCACCCAGAGCTTAGTATGAAGTCAGAGTGACCGTATTGACTTGAGCACATGTGAATATTACGGATAAATTATCTGGTTTTGTAACCCTAATGCCTGGCGAGATCCCTCAGAGGTGCTTTGTTATCATGAGATACCAGGTTTCAACCAAGGAATTCAGCAGTGCTCGATAAAATTTACTACAAGTTTACTGTAGACCAGGGATCGTGAGGGCACACGTCGTTCCCTTACTTTTTTATTTATCGATTTAGCCTTCCCTTGCCTTTTTATTGTTAGAAGCTCATTGCCTTTACTTTCAACAGTCAATCGTCGATGTTCGGTGCAGGCGTTCCCTTACCTTTTCTAACCCACTTCGAGCACTTCCATATTTGAAGAGTAAGTAGCTCTTTGATTGGTCGGGAAGTTTTCCAACCCTGGTCTACAGTAAACTTGTAGTAAATTTTATAGACTACGTGCTGTGGGGAGGACTTACTTTATTAAATTTCTGTACAAATCTAGAGGTTTGGATGCGACCAAATTGTTGAACAGTTGTGTGTTCCACGTTCTCGACAGCGTGCGTGACAATGATTGCATTCGAAGTACTCATCTGTTCTACTTCTACAACTGTTGCTAGATTTTTTTTTTTTCAAATGCCGTTCGGCACAATAGGCTAACTTGTAGCAGCCGCCATTTTCCAGCCTAAAAAAATGCGCTGTAACTCAGCCAAAGTAGCTACAATCCCATGAATCCACGCAAAAACATGGTAGCTGAGAAGTAGAAGCCGATACACTTACTAATGCGTGTATGGACAATACATGGAATTCCTTCAAGCAAGACAACATATGAATTCTAATAGAGAAATATTCTGCTGGTTGTCGCAAGGGCTTATAAACAATGCAATAAACACATTATTAACTTGAAACTGGCAAGAAGTTGTGCGATCATGTGGTTTCTCAAGTAGCTATACATCGCCAATACGGATAATATATATCAATAAGCACCACACAAGTTTCTGGTCATTCGATAAAATTGTAGCCAAAAGAGCTATCTCACCACTTAGCGCTGAATAATCCTTTACGTCCGTCAAATTTAACCAACGACCCACACTTATAGAAACTTCCAGAAAGATCGAGATGGTAAAGCTTCCGGACAGCACTCGACCCGGCCCAGATTTAGGTGTATGTAACTCTTGAACTCGAGACAGACATTGTGAAAAGTCAGCGTGAGGAATAGCTTTGTAGTATAGTGAGTATGCGGCTGTTTGTTTGAGAATCTTGGTTTGCGAGGCCTGTCCTTAGCAGGCAAGCGGGATATACACTATCCACTAGATATCCACTAGAGTATGTTAGTTGATATACACTAGAGTAAAAGAGACTGAACAATAGAAATAATGGAGGGGAATCGCCAAAATTTGAAAGCTGTTTGGTTCTGTGTTCATTTCTCGTCTTTGTTGGTTACGATTTCAGTGTTTTCAATCACTGGTCCATGGGTAGAATGCATATTAAAAAGGAGCTGAATAAATTTGCCTATTGTTACCGTACGTTTCGTAGCGTTAAAATTAAACCAAATTGCTCACAGGAGTGAAATTATTGCTAATTAAAAGTGGACACAAAAAATGAATGAAGTATTTACTAAAGACTGGCTTTGTTTGCTCTTTCCAATTATATTAGGAAGTCGACGTCATGGTACGAGCAAGGCACATACAGACATCCTAAGAAGCGTCATTGGATATCAAATTCAGAGGTATTGTTAAATTGTTTTCATTTTTGTAATAAATTGCTCGGTGTTTTTGTTTTTTGATACCCTCACGGGCAAGGAAGCCGATTTCTGTGTAATGGGAGAGGGGGCATTCAGATATGTGTTTTGCTGCCAGATAAGGGTCTAAGAAGGCACATATTAGATGATCTTAATAAAAATTCAATTCAGATTTGGACAAATATTGTATATTCATAAAAAAAATGCATATAATAGTATACATATAGTCATTATGAAGGCTTCCCAAGGCCCAGCCATTACAGAATTTAACTATGTTTGTATAACGTTAAAAAAAAGTTCACTAAAGCATATTATGTTCTAATTAATAAGAACAAAGTTCCTGCTGTCCCTAAAAAAATAACTTAGGAAATAACAGAAACTAATGCTAGTCTATGCAAAGGAGTTACTCAGCTTTTCCAAATGTGGTTCCCCTTCTGTCCGGCTCACCCTTCCGTCGCGTTACTGCTTTATTGGACAAATGTTTTTCTTTTAATTCTCGGTTCTCGAACTCAACAGGCATGGTTCAAGAAGCTTCTATCTTACTTACAGTGAGAAAAAATATTTGGACAAGTTCAACAAAGAGGAAGAACAGACTGTATCACATGCAAAACATGGCCCATTTCGAAATCTCCTACCCTTTTATGATAACTTCGATACCTTAGATAGAATGCTATAGAAATAACTACTACTCGATACACCTGTAAGGTAACAGGCAACGAACGTAAATTCATCGGAAAAAAAAAATGGACAACCCATACTACTCTCGAAAGAAATGTTCTAGGTATCGTTTTGTGTACAAGAGCACTCTGCATGGTGTATTGAAGCAATCCACACTGTCAGACATAAAGAAGCAGTATGGGGAACAAATTGAGTTGAACAACATTGGAACTACTCATTACCGTTGGATACATCATAAAGAAACATAAAACAGAGCAATCAGTTATTGGGAATCCGTTCTGGTCAACCAAGGAAACTAACTGCCCTGAGTGAAACCTACATTCTTCACTCTGTGAACAAAACTCAAAGAATTAGTGCTAAAGATCTGACTGCTTCACTTGCATAGGATATGCAAGTTAATGTTACATTTTTATAAAAAAAAAAAAAAAAAAATGGGATTCAGAAGAGGTGTAGCCGGAAACAAAATAAAGGGCCTATATATCAGGAGAAAGCAGAAAGAAGAAGTTGTAATTTTCCAAGAAATATGCCTGGAATTTTAGGGGAAAAAAAATTCTAGAATGAGACTAAGATAAACTTGTATTGTAGTGATGGATATCAGGACGTGTGGCGAATGAACCTTTCAGAAAGCAGAACATTGTTTCAACTGGTAAAAATGTTTTAGGGTCTGTTATGATTTGGGGTTGTGTAATTCTAATGGAGTGGTCAGTATTCATACCCTGAATACACATCTTCTAAATCCCAATTTTTTCAATGAAATGTGGGTTGTTCAATGAATTACTAACATTCACTTACATATTTCAGGTGAGTGAGGTAGCAAAATCATTAGCACTAATTCTTTTAGTTTAATTCACAGAATGAAGAATGTAGGTTTCATTCCGGGCAGTTAGTTTCCTTGGTTGGCCAGAACGGATTCTATTCCGCAATAATTGCTCTGTTTTATGTTTCTTTATGATGTATTCAACGGTAAATTATGGCTTTCCAACAAGCTTGGCTTACCTGACGCGGTGTGGGCTGCTTCAATACACTACGTACACTACTCTTGTACAAAAAAGGATATCTTGTACATTTCTTTCGAGAGTAGTATCGGGTTGTCCAAATACTTTCTTGTGATGAATTTACGTAGTCGTCACTCTTTCGTTGCCTATTACCTCACAGGGTATCGAGTTGTAGTTCTGTAGCAAGACTTATTTCTGTAGTACCGTATTCTACCTAAGGTATCCAAATTATCATAAAAGGGCAAGAGATTTCGAAACGGAGCGTGTTTTACGTGTGGTACAGTCTGATTTTCTCTTAATTGAATTTGTCCAAATACTTTTTTACCCGCTGTATATAGTTTCCCTATCCATATGTGTACACTGTAAAAAGTGAAACATGAAATGGATGGAAGTTACTCTGAATTATGGAGAAATAAAATTCGAAAATGATCTTTTTGTTGAATTTACTTTTAAATGTGGATATAGTGTAAGCCCTTTAGTGGAAAGATTGGTAGCCTTAACTCCATTTTAAAGTTTAACATTTTCTTTGTAATAGCTTAATGTTAGCTGAAAATGGTTTTTAACTTGCTAAAGAATTTGTCGGTGAACGTTCAACTAATTTTACGATTAAAATTCGGTCATTTTCTGATCGAAGTGTAAGCTAAACTGGCAATTTTGAGATTACGTACTTTTGTGGACGAAGTTTAAACCTTGGTTAGATATTCTATAATTCAATAACAGGAGTAACGTTACTTGCTTGTCACTGAACGCCCCGCCATTTCCTGTGTTTATATTGCTTTTACACTGTGAACAGTAAACAGTTCACTGGTGGATCGAGGAAAAGGATTGCATTGGCGGAATTTTTCACGAGCCATTCCTCATAGTAAAATCAACATGTTAATAGATTAACCTCCTTCGCAGTAAAATCCTAGCTATAAATATCACTCGGAAAGCCATAAGCATTAACTACCTTTGTAGCTAAGTACCTATCGAAATCCAACCACCCCATTTTTTTATTTTTTTATTTTAACGGAACATTACCTTTTCTTCTTTTCTGCTTTCAAAAAACGCTCTGCTTCAATGAAATTCGTTGGAAAAGTTATATATATATATATATATATATATATATAATCATATTCAGCCGTTTTCTATCCACTGCTGGATGAAGGTCTCCCCCTTTTCTTTCCACATATCTCGGTCTGCTGCTATATTCATCCATGTAGCTCCTGAAAAACGCTTGATTTCATCTACCCATCTTACATTTGGACGTCGTCTCGGTCGTTTCTTTTCTCTAGGAATCCAATGTAATACATTTGTCGTCGACCTTCCATCTGTTCGTCTAGCTATGTGACTGGCCCATTTCCACTTCAGCTTCTTCGCAGTCCTGATTACATCCTCTGCTTTTGTTTGTGCGCGAATCCATTCATTTGTCTTCCTGTTCCTTCTGGTTATTCCTAGCATGTATCTCTCCATTGCTCTTTGTGTGACTCTCAATCTTTGAGTCGTTTGCGCATTCAATGTCCAAGTTCCACAGCCGTACATCATCACA
>JAGDQP010009316.1:0-16927 GCA_022664845.1 Lepisma saccharinum
AAAACCCAACACGCCCAGCACCACCAACTCTAATGCTCGAACATCATGAACCTTGCCACCTCGCGCCAACTTCCAGTGTTTCTCTTACATGCTGTCGCCAATGAACTTGGCTCATCCATCCTCCATTTCGTCACTTTTCAGGACTGACAAACTTGGCTGGACTTCTTGCCCCTCTGGTGTTTTGCTCGGCTATTCATTAATTTGTTACATTGAGTGAAGAAAAAGAAGAGAATTGTTAGAAGTAACGCACAAATACCAAGCATCTATATCAGTTAACAATCAGTTACAACGGTACAGTACAAAAGACTTATTTGCTCTGCCCGTTACAAATCTGTTTAGTATGACGAGGCCTACTTCATACATTTAATAATCAAATTTCTACCTTGCTTATGAAAGTATGTCAAATTTCATATAACTCAAGACCTATACTAACAAAGAGACCAACCAAGCTAACAAAAGTTCTGCTCAAATTAACTGTATGTACACTACGTACACATTTTTTACAAAATTATTATTAGTCAACAGATGGCGATAAAATATTGACACGCACCATGTATTTATACCCACCCTCCCTCTACACTTTCTCAACATTATGCTCCCGATCAAGTGGGACCAAATGTATTTGACAGTAATAATCTCACCTTAGTCATTACCAAATTAAATAAATAAACGAAACGAAAGTAGATAGTATACGCATCGTTGCAGAAGGTATTGGCTAATTTGTAAGGTTAATCAGAGGGTATACCCCGTATACCTCCGTATACCCTAGACTACAATCGTGAAAGCTTGTTTTCTTTCTTGCGCACTCATTCATATGACGTACTTTCTATTTAATGTGAATATTCTTATTCTAGATTTTTCAATTTCTTGTTCAGAGGTGGGTTCCACTTTTCTTGATTTCATTTTAATTTATTATAGCATGTACGAGGTGTGACACAAAAAAAACGGATTGTAGCTGCATTACTAAAAATAATTAACATGAGGCATATTGTTTTTGCAGGGATAAACTACCATACCTCTCCTACCTAGTACCGTGAATTGGCCTCACCCGGCCCAGCCATTCGCGAGATAAGCGACAATGGGTGAACACGTGTGTCAGTGCGTTGGCGGAAAATGACCGCCATGTGACAACAACAGAAACAGTGCCGAAAGTAATTGTGTATGGACATCTTGAAAAGGATTGACGACGACCCAGATTGTTGGATGTCGATGAAACGTGGATATTTACCTATGACCCCGAAACAAAGCGACAATCCATGCAATGAAAAGGTCCGGGCTCCCCCCGACACAAAAAGGCTCGAATGTGAAAGTCCAAATTTAAGGCAGTGCTACTAGTGTTCTTTGATATTCGTGGGATAGTGACGATTGATTGGGTTCCTGACGGACAAACTGTAAATCAACTTTGCTACGTTCAGGTGCTGGGGAAGCTTCGTGGAAACGTTCGAAAAAAGCGGCCTCAGTTGTGGGAAAGTGGCTGGAACTTGCATCAGGACAATGCACCGATCACAAAGCACTATTCGTACAGCAATTTTTGGCTAGAAAAACATTGTAGTATTAGAAGAACCGCCATACTCGCCTGATTTGGCACCTTGTGATTCCCCCCTCCCTGAAAATCAAATCTCAAGTGAAAGGAACGCAGTTTTACCTCCGTTAATGGGATAAGAAAAAAAACGGAAAACGTACTTAAGACCCTTACAGAAGATGACTTCCAGGGATGTTACAAACAATTGCAGCGGCGAATGAATTAGTGTGTTGAAGCAGAGGAGAACTACTTTGAATGTGACACCACCGACAGGAACCAATAATGTAAGAACTCTGAGTTATTACTTCAGTCCGGTTTCTTTTGTGTCACACCTCGTACGTTTCGCTTGGAGGTCTCAACCTTTAAATTTAGTTTTCAATTTTCTCACATGTTTCTTTTGTACCCACCATTTTTAAGAATTTGCTCCGTATATTCGGTGCAAATTAATACTTTCTTTTTATTGAATTTGGGAGTGGTCTATCCAAGAAATAAGTGTTTCAGCGTAAGAAAAAAAATACTTTGAATGCATTGATGACACTATTTCCGTTTTTCTGTGATTTTACGTATATGTTTTATTTCTTGACTAATGGAAATATTTATATATGTCAATATCAAACGATATAATATACTTTTTAGAGTAAGCGTTCCTTTTTCACCTCTGTGTTTTATTTCTGGGTGCATGAGTATAGTTAAAATACTGGTTCAAATTAGGCAACTCTCCCCTATGTTCTAAAACATGAGAGGAGAAGCAAAGAAAGTTAGGGTCTTAATCACCACCACGACTATAACTACTGTTATTACTACTACACTGATGATAAATGCTATTACTAATGAGAAAAACTTCTTAACTTTGTGTTAAGAAGCAGCAGTACTTGGGTACGGTGAACAGCAAAATGTGTGAAATTTAACATAGACTTTCATGTGCATACCGTATATGGTTTCATACCCTCCTCTTAAAAAGAAAAAATCATTTACAACATCAACATAATGATATGCTATGCATTCTGAGGGTTCTGTAAGTGAAGACCTCACGGAGTATTTTATATATGAAATACTCCGTGAGGTGTTTTCTGGTGGTATGCAAGTGTACGTCGTATCGGCACCTTTTTGATTCAGTCACTTAAAGTAATTGTAAAAATGCCGATCTCATATACATTTGTATTGAGTATCGGAACCGAAAGAAAGCGAGAGAGAGAGATAGCTGTTAAAGTAATACATCCGCTGAAAATTTTCATACTGAATTTTTTAATATATTGAACGTGCTATGGCCCTTTCCTTGTGGCATTGAAAGGAAATGTTGTGAATGATGCTCGGTAGATGTCGCTACTTTTATCACAGAAATTGGAAGTGAGCAACTTTTTTATATAAAGTTAAATTGTGATTTTGTAATACAGAATATTAGCACAGCATTTATATTTATTAAATTAAGAGTGAGAAGAACAAGAAAACATTTATCATATGAATGTGTAATAATGTCAAAGTGATTTGTACACCAATAAGATGTACGGACCTAATATGCAAATGGTCCATGGCGGGAACTTCAAACTAGAGGTGGAATTTATATAGTTAAATGTTTTGTCTTTAACCCTCTGAATAAATACCTTGCTTTTGACGCCATAGACGTTTGATTGTAGTTAGACGTTTTGGAGCATTTGCTTGTGGCTGCTTTGGCTGCTCTAAGCGCCGTGGTAGACATAAGAAGATACCTCTAAACATATATTGAGCGTAGCCCCACTACGGTGTAGCTTTGGGGCATGCTTTAGATAGACATCGTTTGTTCGAGCTACGTTACATCGAAGCAAATCTACGGAAACAACCCTGAGATCGAATTATTTTATATACTACCGCTCAGCAAAAACACGAGGACCAGATAGAGACCACGACGACTATAGTTATTGTAAGGAGTAAGACAGAAAGGTACCATTACAAACGTTACTTCTAAGACTAAATTGAACATTATTTTATTCCCAACATTGAACGTTATTCTATTGCCCGTTTCGTTAGCTAACTACTCCTTCCTTTTAAAGGAAAATTTTCGTATCTAATGACTTCGGCCTATTAGGTTCCAATGAGCTGTTAAGTTCAAAATGGAAACCATGAGATTCCCAAAAGCGCAAGTCCACTTTTCGACATTATATGAGTTATGTATACGAGGGGGTACCCAAAAGAAACCGGAATTTTGTAATAAAACTGTGTGTATGTATTTTTGGGTGCTACAACTTGAATCGCTTTCAAAGTACTGTCTATTTGATGAAACGCACCGGTATAAACGAGTTTTCCATTTTCGAAGCAGTCGTGAAACTCTTGCCAAGTGATACCTTTTAATGGCTCCGTCGTTTTTCCTTCACCTCTTCCACATCTACAAAACGTTTTCTTTTGACGATCTTTTTTCATTTGCTGAGGCACGTGTTTTTCTGCAACTCTTTTCATTTTCAATTTCTTGCTCAAAGTCCGTTGGCAGGAACTCCAGGCGCACCAAACAAATCAACAAGTTGATCAGTGGTTCTGCGACGTCCTTCCATAATCACTCCACCAGTTCTGGCGATGTTTTCATCCATTCGGGAGGTCGAGGGTCACCCTGAGCGAGGTTGGTCTTCAAGTGGCCTCGAGAAAAAGAAACACTCGTAAAGTTTTGTTTCTCCCAGAGCAGCTTCCTTGTAAGCCGTTTCAAGCATTACAGATGGTTCCCCAAACAGAAAACAGAATTTCATAGCCTCACGCGTTGTTTCCAGTTTTCAGTCATCACAAAAATCGCCGAACAAGCAAGAGACGCTTGACAAAAATATTTATTACGTGACACCATGACTTCACTCGACAACGCTGGTCGGTAGACTGATGCAAAAAGGATCTCAGCAAGAGGCAGCTAGCGGCGGAAGCATGTACTACAACGGATCCGGCCACCACAGAATGATTCCGGTTTCTTTTGAGTACCTCCTCGTATATATCATTGAAATCCTTGAAAGACGGCTCTGCTGAGAGAGAAAAAAAAACTTTAAGAGAGAACTTTGTACTTTACTTGGATCTGAATTTAATTTTAAGATCGTTAGGTATCTTTGACTCGCAAAGGAGGATCACGATATGTTGTCGCTGAGATCGTAATCAAACATAGTCCCTCTGATAGAGGGTGGTGGGATATAGAGAATACGAAAATTTAAGGTGCGATGGACAAGGGGGGGCGGAACTAGGGGGCGAAACCTTGAAATTCACATAAGTTAAATAAAGTATATATCCACAGTATTTCAGAATAAAGGACGGAACTTTCGGGGGGGAGTTCTGGCATCAAAACAAGTAAAAAAGGTCCTTTGAACATGGGTTAAATTTCGCTTAGTTTTGGAGATACAGCGTTTCCAACTTTGAGTCCAAAATCGACGCCTGGAAATGGGAGGAAATGAATAATTCTCAATAAGTCAGAAAAGAGTCAGTGAATGAAAATTCCGTTTCCAGAAATTTATTTCTATAAACATCAGGAGTGAAAACACGATGTGACCGGTTTGTCAGTGTTGCCAACTAGGTATAAAGTTTAAATTTTTCAAATGGCAGTACGTCGTGTCATTGGATATTTTGCATCGTCTAGTGATGATAAACAACAAACATAAAACACAAACCACAGTGTTGCAAACTACGGATAAGACAGGGTTTTTCGCGATCTTATACAAACTACAGGTCAGTCCATCTGAAATCGTCCAGCTTGGTTAATCGACCTCTTACAAAAATAATAATACTTATATTTATATTTTTTATATTTGAATAGTTCAAAACGGGTATTGTTTTATTTTTATCCCAATCTATTAATAATTGGATGCCATTTTTGCAGTAGTTTACAAAAAAATGTAATATCTCTGTACTGGTTTATCATTGGTTTATCATTCAAGCAGAAACCATTTTTCTCCTTTTAAATATGCTTGATAATTTTAGTTCTCTGCACGATAAGCCTCAAACGTAACTGAGTGATCAAATGCGATTGTCAAAACAGAATAAATTCCTGTTTTAGGGGGCTTTTCGTACGGAGCGGATTGAATATCAGCGTTGATCTTTTGTACACTATTACACATCAAATTCTATTGAATGTGTACAAAATATCAAGGCTGATATGTGGTTCCTTATTTTTTTATGAATGTTTGAAAATAAAAAAAATCGTATGTTATGCGTATTGGAGGACCGATATCTCTGGTGGGACAAAATATAAACATCTATTTTCTCACACGTTGTAAAATTATATAAGAAGAACATATGGTAGTAATTTCAACTATGATATCTGAGTCTCGACGGAATTAAAAATTTGCAAATTGAGGATTAATGATGTTCGTGTGTGCTTTGATATGTTTACCAAAGCGCGTACGAGTATTATATCCCCAATTTAGAAATGAATAATCAAACTTAAATATCAAAGTTGATATTTCTACCACATGTTCTTATTTAACTGTACATGTGAAAAAATAGATTTTTATATTTTACTCCACCAGAGATATCGGGTATCCAATAGCTAAACATAAAATACGAATTTTTGGATTTTCAAACATTCAAAAAATTAAGGAACCACATGTCAGCCTTCATATTTTGTATACATTCAATAGAATTTGATGTGTAATAGTGTACAAAAGATCAACGGTGATATTCAATCCACTCCTTCCAAACAAACAAAACAAAACAAAGAAACAAACCTAAACAGGAATTTATTCTGTTGTGACAATCACATTTAGATATTATAAAAAAAATTGTTTCTGTTTGAATGTCCTATGATAAACCAGTACGGAGATACTACATTTTTTGTAAACTACTCCAAATGTCAAATATTATTATTATTTGAAAGAGGTCGATTAACCAAGCTGGACGATTTCAGATGGACTGACCTGTAGTTTGTATAAGATCGCGAAAAACCCTGTCTTATCCGTAGTTTGCAACACTGTGGTTTGTGTTTTATGTTTGTTGTTTATCATCACTAGACGATGCAAAATATCCAATGACACGACGTACTGCCATTTGAAAAATTTAAACTTTATACCTAGTTGGCAACACTGACAAACCGGTCACATCGTGTTTTCACTCCTGATGTTTATAGAAATAAATTTCTGGAAACGGAATTTTCATTCACTGACTCGTTTCTGACTTATTGAGAATTATTCATTTCCTCCCATTTCCAGGCGTCGATTTTGGACTCGCTTTATATCCAAAACAGCGAAATTTCACCCATGTTCAAAGGACCTTTTTTATTTGTTTCGATGTCAGAAATCACCTGACGAAAGTTACGTACTTTATTCTGAAATACTATAGATATATCCTTTATATAACATCTGTGAATTTGGAGGTTTCGCCCCCCTAGATCCGCCCCCCCCCCTTGTCCATCGCACCTTAAATTTTCGTATTCTCCATATCTCACCATCCTCTATCAGACGCACCATGTTAGATTAGAATCTCAGCGACAACTATAGTGACCCTCCCTTGTTAGACCGGATGGGAGATAATGGGAGAATTAGTGGAATGACGACAGTGGGAGGAAACGCGAGAAGCCCGAGAAAACCCACACACACGGTGTTTGTCCAAAAAAAAGTCCACATGACATGAGCTGGGATCGAACCGATGACCTTGCACTTAATACGTACTTTGCTTGTAGGGTTACCATATATCCGTATTTTGTACGGACAGTCCATATTTTAAAGGCTCTGTCCGTATCCGTACCGTACTTTACAAACAATAGCTAAATGTCCGTACTTGTCACTTAATCAGTTGTTGAATGTTAATTAATTTACACATACATATCAAACCATGAAAGACTCACGTTGCACATAAATGAAAATTCTTCCTACAACATTAGATTGTAATATCGCCTAATATTTGTTCTTGCCTAGCGTTGTTCCTACAGTGTTTGTTATGTTCCTAGCAATGTTTTGGAAATACAAATGTATTAAAACGTAATAACCGGAAGATCCTCCTACCTTGGTAATAGAGAAGACACACATGTCAACAACTGCCTAATATTAGGGCCGGTAAGTGAGTTTTTCATGTTGGTATCGCAAGTATTTGTGCGGAGTTTAACTCTATTTAAATAAATGGACTTTAAGCTAATTTTTCCGTATTTATTCCGCAAATATTATGGTAGCCCTATTACTTGAAACAAATGACAGTCTCTTACTTTACTTAGTTTTGTAACCACATAAAAACATGTACTTTCTCAGTTCCTTTTATTAATGAGCTTGTACTCTTTTGCATCTCATGGCTTCAATTCTACAAACCTGCAGACCTATACTCGAGCGATTCGAATTCGAAAGCCTGTAACTTGCCAAATGAAGCCTAAGTGACTCAGACCATTCGACACTACTATAAATATTATTATTAATAATAATGCTTACCTGCAGCTTAGAAAAATAGCTAGGTTTGTCCTTTATACACTGCAGAACATCATTCCAGACTTTGACAGCTCCATTAAGATCATTTTTAAGAAATAAACAAAACGAAGCAATTTGCAATCGAGCCTCAAGTTGCCTAGGTTCTTCTCCAAATTGCTGCAACAACTTCTCCAGATCTGGAATAGGGTCATAAGTTCCATCTTCTAAAAGATACAATCTAAAAAGATCCATGTATGCACCATAAGAACCACCGTAGGCAGATTTCTTATAATACTCTTTCGCTTTTAAGATGTCTTTTTTTATTTCTTCAAAGTATGTACCAGCTACATGATTTGTCATCGGGTTATTTGGGGCCAGGACTAACGCTTTATCAATACAAAGTTTTGCGCGTTTCACATTTTTATATGGATACGCCAATTTAAGAAAGCCTTTCGCACATCTAATGTTAACTTGAGAAGAATTGCCACTTCTATCAGAAGCTAGTTTATATAACTCAGAAGACATGCGATTCATCCTACGTAGCACCGGTCTCAGAACTTGCAGGTTCGTTTTGTGTTTGTTTTGAGAGAAGGCCTTGAAAGATGCCTCTCTGTATGCTTCTGCTAAGAATATTAGGTAACAAGACCTATCACTCAGATTCACAGCATTTTCAAACGCTTTCAATTCATCATGTGAAGGAATGCCGTTAAAGTTTTCTACCCTACGAAGCCTTCCAAGGCATTTTCCCAGTAAGAACTGCCATTCAGCTTCTTCAGGATTCAACGAGAGTGCTGCTTTGATAAATCCTACAGCTTCTTTCGTTCCGTTAAACCCATACTCCAAATGAACTGCTGCTCGTATACCCCAAATGGCTGCCGTTTCTATTTTGTCCATTTCATTGTAACATTTCACTTTTCTCAAGATATTGCTAGCCTTTGTAACTTCCTTCCATTCACTCAATATATGTATCTTGCATTCCAAAACTACATGCTCAGCAGAAACGGTGATTGAGGCAAACATTTCATTGTTTATATTCTCCTCTAATATTTCAGCGCACTCTTCTGCTTTCCACATTGAAATTCCATATTCCCCTTTACGATAATACTCATAGCATAGAACAAGGTAATATATGTATTGTCTCCATTTCAATGAATCTCCTTCTACTGTCTCCTTTAATCTTTCAGCAACCTTAACGATTATTTCCTCTGGTGTATTGTTGGGAAGCACATGAACAGGTCTCCATGTAAATGGACATTCCAATTGTTCGAGAACAGTTTTACTGATCTGTTGACTTGCTACTGAATCATCATCTCTTGAATTCAGAGAAAATTCACTCAGTTGCGAAAGCAAAATACTATCGAGAAATTTGCTTGAAACTGCCATAGTGATGTTCCTGAAATGAACAGAACAAGGCAGTTATTTACACAGCTGTGTTGTTGCAAATCTAATTTTAATAATTTCAGAAGCAAGTGTAATTGGTACAGTTATATTTACAAATTTATTTCCTTTTATATATATTTTCTTCGTACCTTATGCAGAGTGCAAGTCCAAAAAAAGATAGAACATACAGATGACATAAACACAGATTACTCATGTAAATATAGTTATAAACAGGAAGAAACTCTCTATTATCTACAAGCTATGGGAATAATCGTGACTAACTCAAACACATCATCTGAGAAACTTGGTAAATTAATTTAATTTCTGCATTGCACTTGTATATGTTCAATGACGTACGGAGTCTCGCCCTAATACTTAAAGTTCTGATTAAAGTCAGCGGAGTATGAGTCTACGCAAGATTATTAGAATTTATCAATGGTGTTCAAAATATCACCAGAAAAAAATAGTGTGAAGCAGGAATGCTTTTCATCCGGGTCGAACCAGGCTCTTTAAAAAACCTGAAGTATAAAACATATCATGTTAGAATAACATGTATTTGGGCGTATGGACCCAGACAATTAGAACTTCCCTATTGTGAAGTATGATTTATTCAATATAGACTAGTAAGTGGTTTGTCTGTAATAAATAACTTACAAGTCTTTGTATAGAATCAAACCAGTTCTAAAACAATTCCTTAATGGAAATCAAACAGTTAGCAAATACTAGAGTTTGCCTTTAAATTTTCTGTAGATGGATACTTCAAATGAATGAATAAAGAATTGGATGCTTTCACAGTACAAACTTAAGATTCGAAAATCAGCCTTTATCATCTTAAGTAACTCCCTTTCATGCATCATACTACACTCGACTGAACACAAGTTTTCAGTTCTCGACTATCCGTTTGAGTTAATCTGTGTGTGATGGCTAACTTCAATGCAATTCAGACAGAGAAAAGTTATCCTTCTTTCTTAATGCCATCCAAAATTGGACCAAATAAAAGTTTTCTTATTTCGATAAAACTTGTATTCAATACGTCACATATAAATATTGCACTTAGATTTTAGGTTACTTTACTACACGGTGCCACTTCACTATCATCACGCCTACTAAGAAATCTTCATAAGTTTACTTTGACTTTTATTTCAGCATACATAAATCAGTATCTTACTAGGTAAAGATACTGCAGCGTGTCCTACTCTTTCCCCAGTAGCACACACGTTGATTAAACGTTCACAAAACCGTTTAACGTCCACCCTTTGAACGGTTGTATACAAACCAAAACGTTAAATCAACGTTTTATGGTTGTAGACAATCGTTCAAAAGGTGGACAGTAAACAATTTTATCAACGTGCGTGCTACTGGGGTTAAAAGAAGGAATCAGCACCAGTGGTTAATCTAGTATTTTCCTGAGGGAGGGGGGTTAGGTTTAAGAATAGACCACAGACCTTTTTGATATTTTCCTGCTAAATGATATTTTTTGGTATAAATTTATCATATTTCATTGCTTATTGCTAAGGGATATTAATCCGGTGTTCTCAAAAGTCGATATTTCTAGACAAATTAGATTTGTCCACAAACAAATCGAAGCTTTTTCTTAGCTCAATTGTTGAAATAATGCCATAAAAATTTCCCTTGAGCCGCCACTGATCAAAACAATGAAAGGTCAAAAGGAAAGGAACAACCGCAGATTATTGAGAGAAGTAAATCTAAAGATCATTTACTCTGTCCATACGTATTTCACTGAAAAGTACATAGTCTATTAGCTGGACAGTACCGTGCAACACAATGTCATCATAAAGTGGAGAAAAGTACCTGGTTTCCGAGAAATACCGGGTTAAAATTACTTGTACAGGGAAAGAATTGTGTACGTACTACCAACATACTGCTAAAAACAAGCTGCAAAGTCATTTTGATTTAGCAACGCTAGCTCAACTGCTGCCGCCCAACACAGTTTTCGTGATTATTTTTTTTTATTTGAATTTTTAAGACTTTTAGGCAACTTTGGCTCTGGCCGACATAGCTTTCATGTATATCACCAAGTTCAGAAGTGGCTTGGGAATGATTTGGATTCTTGTCAGTGGGGATTGTGTTTAGTGGGCAATTCACTACAACCTATACCAAAAACTCTTCCGTCAGCAACAGAGAAAATCATGCACTTAATATCTTGCTATTGTAAGAACTGCTATGATTCCTATAACTGCATAAAGGCAGGACTGCTTTGCTCAGCAATGTGTGGTAAATGTGAAGGATTGTCATGTGAGAACTCGCCAATAGATGACCAAAGAGATGGAAATAGTCGAACTTGATGAATAATCAAAATGTAATACTTATTAATAAATGATCCTAAAATCATTTTAACTATTTTTATTTTCCCAATAATGCAAATAAGCTCATTATAGTTGAAAAAACAAACAGACAGACAGAGTCAACTGGGATTAATCAAGATTGATTAACTTCCTCATCTTGAAGAATAATATGTGTGTTAAAAGTAATTTCCATGGTAAATTTCCAAAAACCTTAAAAAAATGAGTTTTAATTTACGTTTCTCTCGAAAACCTTAAGAGATAGGACAGACATTATAAGAGCTTCCCCCCCCCAAAAAAAAAATGAAATTACTTTTGTTTAAAACATTTTTTAATAGTTCCAATGGTCATCGAGATATGATCAGAAAAGTGAAAATAGACCGCCATTTCCCAAGATTCACAGCATTCACGAGTTTTGATTTTTGATATGTTGTTACTGGATACTAGTACTTCACATATGCGAAGTATCCCCTTTTAGGGAATTATTTCCAGATAGATGTCTTTTGACCTAATATTACTGGACTACTAGTCGAACGAGTTGCGTTTGTAGTAACCCGATTACTACCGTACTAGAAACAAATACTACCGCGCAGGAGCCGTGTCACCATGGCAAAAGTTTCGTTCTCAAGTACGCTGGAGGATGACTCACCACTCACCCAGATAGCACGTAAGTTTATGTCGATTTTGTACTAGCTTTGATTTATTTATTTTTTATTTATTTATTTATTTCACGCACCAAGCGTGTTACAAAATTGTGGCAAAATTGATTATGACAAACATGCCATATTAGCCTTGATTTTTCCTTGTGATAAACTTTGAGACGAGTGCTGCTATCGCCCATAAAAATTAACTTTATCTTATTTTCTTCTTACCTTGTGATAAACATCACGCATTAAGTTCATTACAGAGTTGTGGCAAAGTTGACGATAACAAACCTACCAAATCAAATTGGCAGCCAGTTCCTTTGAGATTTAATGAATCACATGTCGTAAACCATTATAAAGTGCGGTATTATAATTTATCAATGAATTAATTAAATAAATATAGTATTATTTTATAATATAACGACATGTGTATTGATACTATAAACAACCTTTTGGCGTTTTGTTTAGGCATAAGAACCCTCGTCGCCAGAGGACAAGCACGCCTCGTGCGTTATCCGATTGGATTCTACTGGGTGTAAAGAGGCACACCAACACGATTGGAGATTTAATTATATTTAACCCATATCACTTAGATTGTCTCCCCTCGATAACTGTTAGTGTTCTGCTGTGAAGGATAAATTACAGTTTAGCGAAATGGTAGGGTTGTTCGGTTATTAACTGGGTAGCCGGACTTCGATACCCGCCAAGCTGCAGATTTTCCTTTTCTTTTTCGAAAAACTTTAGTCCTTGTTTGCTTGTAAATGCTCCCCTTTCCTTCCTTTTGATTTTTCCAACGTTTATTTCAATTATTAAAATTTTAAGCATTTCACGAAAATGGATTAAATATTACACGTTAGATGTCTTTCATTATACGCAATATGGCATCGACCCGAACAGTAAAGTACACATCATTATGATTCTCCTGAAATGACTCGCTTGTGAAAAATCAACAAATCAGCCTTTATAGCTCTAACACAGGATCCATCAGCTATCCAAGTTTCGAATTTAAGCCTATATACATAAATTTACTTTACAAACAATCTTAGTAACATAAAAGCACTAGTAAAATGTAAATTACTGAGAAGATGGACCATACCGCAGTGGGTTAAAGTAAATGTTACCCAGGAGTCGAGATTAAGGCCGTCTCGTTTCGAAAATGCTTTGTCAACAAAGTGTCTCATCTCAAAAAGATATATATTGTATATTACGAGACTGTTCTCTCGTTTCCGTAAGCAATTTTCTGTCTTGTCTCGTGGACAACATTAGTTAGAGTGAAGGACAACAAACAAATCTGAATATTCTAGGTTCGAAACTCACTGCAAACAGTTAAGATTTTTCCGCCACCTACTTGATGTTGGTTCACCAACGTTTTAACAAAACAGGTTTGTAGCAAATTTAGTGAAAGGTTTGTAGCAACTTTCTCACTTGTCAACTAGCAACTTTGCTGCAAGATTCTTTTACGTCTGCGAACTTGTTGTAAACTTGGAGACTTGAAATCCCAAACTTGTTGCAACCTTGCTGCAAGTTTTCTGTGCTATCTGGGTTATCTGGGCAGGCAGCAACTTCCTTTGAAGACAGGATCAAAACATTCGTACCCAGTTGGAACAATTGTTGAATTGATACCTCGTATCTATAATTTTTGTGACCTAAAGTTGTACTTTTATTGAAAGGCGAAAAACTGGTGGACTTTCTAATTAAAACTTCGTAAAAAAATAAACGTCCAATACGCCTATAAGTTTATTTATTATGAAGTTTCAACTGGAAACCACCAATTTTTCTCCTTTCAATAAAAATACAATACCAACTTCAGGTGACAAAAATTGTAGATACGAGGTATCAATGGTTAACCCTCGTTATGTCCACTATATGGAAAATAGCACAGGTAAGCACAGCACAGCTTGGAAACATCCATTTTGTTTTGAAATAATGAAGGAAATGAAATGAAAATAAATACAAATCCATATCGGTAGGGCACTATACCCAGGAACAATGTGTATGTATTTGTGTTTTATTTCCTTCGTTATTACAAAACAAAATATGTGTTTTCAGGCTATTGCATAGAAGTGGTATATGCCCTTATCTCTAATAATAATATATTTACGACACAACTGACTTCAGAAACGTATTTCTCATGAAATTCTAGCCCAGAACGACATATTACAAGACCCCCTTCCCATTTAAGAAAACCCATCAATATTCAAGATGGCAGCCATGAAAAACATAATACCCTCCAGCAAGTAGCGCCTTTCACCCAGTGCCCATTACTGTGTATTTACCTTCCAGTTCATTCATCAATTTAAGAACATAATTATATTTCCGCTCTCTTTTATCACTTGACACAGACAGAGTTTGACTTTTATATCATCGACATCTCCCAAAGTAATGGCGCTCGAAAGGCCAAAATTTGCATGCGCACATACTTTGACATTCTAATCATGATGGAAGAGAAAAATGTGTAATTCTTTTGTGCCCCATCAGTATAAGGAGATTGTTCCTTGAATGAGGGCTGGGACTACTTTCTTTTGCACTTTTCACAAGCACACAACAAGGACAAGGTCTTTGAAACACAGCCTAAATTATATGGCATTTATTGAAACAAATTAAATGACAACAAACCTTTCCATCAAGTGCTCAAATACATCATGTGATTGTGATGACTTCTGGAAATTCAAGTTGCCACAAATCGTACCATAGTCTCCGACACAGATTAAAACTGTAACTTACAAGAATTCATCACAAAAGCGAAATAACGTAATATTACAATTTACACAACATATAACTAGCAGTTCCAGGTAAACAATGGTTAAATATTCAGAATGGAGAATAATACTCTATCAGTACGTTTATCAACATTAATAATAAAGTAACGCGTTATCTTCGTTTAAGAAAGAATTGTGTATCAGTGTTTAATATTATGAATAACGTTACTAAAACATTTCCTTGGTATTGACTTCTCAGACAATTCATTAGCAATAATAACAAAGCAGCGTTCTTCACCAACACATCAAAGTAGATAGCGTCTTAAATAAAATATTGCGAAAATAATTACAAGAACTGATTTAAAAAAAGAAAATATTTTGGAACATTCTGCAACGAAATTTCAGATTGAAGTCCTTAGCACTTTAATAATAATAATGTATGTATTTACGTGCTATGAACAGCTTGATAAGCTAATATAGCACGGTTAGGAATACATAAAAGTCGAATACAGGATAAGATATCATATAGTCTACAGAGAATATCGGTACTAGAAAAAAAATGATTAAGATGTAAAAATATAATTCAAAGCAAGGAATGAAAGAAATACACACCACTGCCTTAATATGAGTTAATCAATATTACACAAAGTAAAAATAGACTTAACTACTTAGGATGTTGTAAGTCTTTAACATCACATAAGTAGACACCACATAATTAGTTTTACGGGTGAGAGTGATATGCTTGTTAGTTTTATTGACATTTATTACCATTTTGTTAATACTACACAATTTTTCGTTCTTGACGATGTCCTTTATTGTTTTTAATACATCCTAATAATCTTGAATAGTTCCCAAAATGTTGAGATTATTGGCATACAGCAAGGCTGTAGCATATTTTACCTCTGTGCTTATGTCATTTATGTATAAGTTAAACAATAATTGTCCAAGAGGATCCTTGTGGAATTTTATAACGAATAGTTGCTGTTAAAGATACAGCTCCATTAATTTTCACCTGGAAAGATCTATTTAATAAATAGCTCAATAATCATAATTCACTCTCTCAAAACAGATTAACTAAGATCTAAAACGTTGGCATTGCTATACTTGGGAGCTTTGAATTGTTATTAACATCCTAAACGAGCTTGTGAGTATTCGAGACTAGCGTCTAAACACAGAAAGCATATTTTCGAAAGCTTGAAAAACACGAGTTAATCGAGTGTGCAATAATAAAAAAAAAACACCGTATCTGACTTACCTAACATCCACGTGCCCTTGGTCACTAATTTCATTAAATTTCCTAATGTAATAGCAGAAATAAAATACTGACTGAGATAATAAGAGAGACAGCCAAGGAAATAGCAGGCACCACAAAGAAAAAAAGCAAAATCTCAGAAGAAACTAAACTCTTGATGAAGAAAAGAAGGGAGATGAAAGAAGAAAAAAATTACATAAAGATGATTGAGTACATAGAACTAGATAACACCGCAAGGAAGAAAATAAGAGAGGATGTACGAAGATATAACGAATATCTTGTTAGAAATACAATCGAGGAAAACAAGATCCTGAAGAAAGCCAAACAGCAGCTCATGAAGAACTAGGAAATGAAGACTCAGAAGAAAAAGGTGTAGATGTCCCAGACGTAATGAAAAAAGAAGTGGATAAAGTACTTCGAGGGATGAAGAACGGAAAATCACCAGGAGAAGATGGCTCACAGTAGAGATGTTTAAATGGGGAGGTGAAAAGATGAAAGAGTAACTTGTTAAATTATTCTCGATGTGCCTGAGGAAGAGAGAAATACCGTCAAGTTGTAATAATAATGTTATAATTTTGTTGTACGAGAAAGGAGACAAAGAACGCGTCGAAAACTACAGACCAATTAGTTTACTGTCAGTTCTATACAAAATATTCACCAAAGTAATTTTGAATCGTATTGAACGGGACTTGGATTTTATAACCAGGGAAGGGAACAAGTCGGTTTTCGTCGTGGATTTAGCACAATGGACCACATGCAAACATTGAATGAAGTTATGGAAAGGACTAATGAATATGAACTTCC